>RXPK01000316.1:479420-625068 GCA_004143645.1 Protaetia brevitarsis | reverse complement strand
TATGTTTAAAGATTGAGTATTTGTAATGACCTTGTATGAGATCAACTATACGAACACACAAAGAAAGCAAGGTGTACAACCCAAACATCAATCAGTCAAATATTAAGCTGTGAAAAAAAAAGTGCTTCATATTTAATGAAGCAATGATAAGAAAAATATTATATTACTGAATTTATATGTACAGTTATTATACCGTTAAAAATGAACAATCCATATAAATTCAATAATATAATATTTTGCTTGTAAACTTCATTACATTTAAAAAACTATCTTCACAGCTTAATACTTATTTTATTGATTGTAATTGCTTTTAACTTGTAGAAAGCCTGAAGGTGTCCACTTGCAACGAAAACATGTAGCTATTAAATATTAATAAACTAAATGAAAAAGAATTAACTAATAGAATATTTTTCCATTCAATTAGGAGATCAATAATGATATATTTGGCTAGCAAACCAAAATCCAATAAGAGAACAGAACAAAAATGGATTATTAAATTACTTAGCCATAATATAACATAATTTAAAAAAGGTACAAAAGCAATGGATTTATGTTTTTAAAGTACAATTAATATTATGTTTGGAAACAAACAAAACAATAGATAGTTAAAAAACTATTATGTAATAAGTTTAAAAGGATTTTACATAACCAAAAATTGTCTTTCATAACTTTATAGCATTGAACTGAAGTAAATTCTGATGTATGAGGAATTACATAACAGCTGCATATATTTTGCAAAAGATGGAATGTAAATTCCTTGCGACTTGTCACAGTACATTGTCTCGTAAAAAAAATATTTAAACAAACACTGCTACATGTCTACTTCCGTCACACAGTACGCGTGTTTCTACTCCACCTTACCACAGGGCAAAAAGTCATGAACCGTGTGTCATGCACTCAGAAAATAAAGCCGAGATTTATGAGTGTCGCGTTGCTTTCCTGAAAAATATTAACCGCACCGTGGCATGGAAGTAAAATATTTATGGCCCAACCTTCCGTAGTTTTGAATTGTTGCATTCTAACGTCGGCGCATACAGGCGCAAAAACAGCGAAGGGAAGCTGATGTAAATGGATTATAAAAAAGACGCCTTAAAGTCGCAGCGATCGCTCCCCGAAGGTTGCATAATTGCCTGTCGTTGCTTCCTCGAATGGGTGGACCGGTTTTGGTCGGGGCGGTTTGTGTTGTCTTTCGTGAACGTTCCTAGGTTAAATGAGGAAAGGGGACGTAAAAAGTCAGGGAGTGTTTAGTTTGAATTTATGAAATTATTTATATAGACGAAGTAGGAAAGGCTTATTTTTCTTTACTTATGTTATATATTAAGCCTGGGGGAAAAGACCTTGTCAAGGGTATGCTGATGATATTGTCATATACGCAAGAGGCAAATTTGAGATGGGCAAAACATAAATTGAAGAACGGAGGAAAGATTCCTCAACCTTTTTTCCATGGGCGGCTGTTACCGGAAGAAGGCAACTCGACCAGAAAGACTTATTGCGCACCTATGTCAATTTTAGTGCTCTCAGTCAAGTTACACTCTATCAAAAAAGTTCGCAATCTGGCTGAGAGTTACTTACCGACTCTGGGATCGTCCAACCGATCGACCCCAAAGTGCGTCTGCCTCTCCCCGTCCTCTGCCAGGCAGACTAGAAGAAGGTGTGCAGGAGTTTCCTGCACTGGGGAGAGTTCACTAGCCTCAGTGCCCAGTTAAGGTTCCTGTAAGTAATCTGAATTTGCTCCTGCTCATAAAGACTGCCTTACGGAGCCTTTCCTCGTTCGGGTGAAGCTCTATAAAGCCCCCAAAAGGAGCAGTGCTTAGCAGCAAGTTGGGATCTGACAAACGTTTTGATGCTGCCATATGAGCTACCATACGTCTGTTCTGGATTTAAGAACGTCAGCTCCCTGGCGCCCCTTGCTAACGTGTCAGCTATTTCATTGCCTGTGACCTGACACTCATCTCAATGTAACATTTAGATGTTCCGCTAGCTGTTTAAGTTTTCTGTGGCATCTCAGTACTACCTCAGAGTCAAATCTGACAGTTCGCAAAGCCTTGCGAGCAACTTGGTCGGAGATGATTTCTACCCTTCCATTTTTACGCATGCCCTCAGCGTAAGTCTGGATGGCAATAATTTCGGCCTGGAAAATGTCCCGCTCTCTGTTCCTCTAGATTCCAATGTCCGTACCATTACGAGTTTTCGAGGCATCGACAAACCAGCAAAGCCTTACCCTAGACAATAAACTTTTCTGGAACAAATACGAGCTTGAAATAACCAACAAACCCCAAAGCGCCGTGTTGGTATTCAGAAACTTTGCAAGAAGAGAATTGGGGATCCAATCAAAAAATACTGCTTTGACAACGATAGTGAGACCAATTATCACTTATGCATCAGTAGGAACTAATTTGACCGACCGCGCATAACTCGGGTTACGAGAACCTGCCTAACAGAAGTTATCGAGGTAGTACTGAATCTTACGCTTCTCCACATTGTGGTGGAGGATGTGGCAGAAAGAACCACACCCATAAGGTCAGCTATGATAGTCAAGCAGCCATAAAGGCGCTGAGCTCATATAAAATCAGTTCCAAGATGGTCTGGGAATGTCTAGGGAAACTAAATGAGCTAGGCAAAAGAAATAAAGTAACCCTCCTGTGGGTTCCGGGTCACACAGGAGTGGAAGGAAACGCAATAGTGAATACCCTCGCAAAAAAAGGGCTGGAATGCCTTTTGTAGGGCCTGAACCCTTTTGCGGGTTAAGTAGCAGTACAATACTGAAGAAACTAAAAATAGAAATGGAGCAGAGAAAATCAAGTTACTGGGAAAATCTCCAGGGAATGAGGCAAAGTAAAATTCTTCTGAGAACTTATAACCAGAAGAGATTTACAGAATGCATAAACCTAAGTAAGAACAATGTTCGCATATTAACAGGAATACTTTCAGGCCATTGTAGACTGAAAGGACACCTGAGTAAGCTTGGATTGGAAAAGCAATCTGAATGTAGATTTTGTAGGGAACAGGATGAAACACCCATCCACCTCCTCGCTAACTGCGTAGCACTGTGCAACCCGAGGGCACCTAGACTGGGGCCCTCTGACATCCTACACTTTCTGAAAGGAATAGGATTGGAAGGCCAGCTGTAAAGCAGCAAGAATAAGGGCACAACAGATCTTTTAGGTCGCAGTGTAACATCACCCTTCTATCTATCTACATCTACATCTAAGGTCAGCTATAGGCCTCAAGTTCTTGACGGTAACCAAACCAGAATGGCACGTAAAAAAAATCAGCTTTGTGAAAGAATTTACCATAAAGCTTAACAACAACAGCATGTGGGATCAAAACACCATCTGGAAATTGAATAGACATGTCTTCAAACGGTACACGGATGGCCCAAAGTGGCAGAGGGGACTGGAATACGATATGGAATATATGGACCTACCCTGAACCAAGTACTTCGAAATCTTGGGGAATATCCGGGTTTCTTCCAGGCGGGTGACACAATACGTCTTTCTTGTCGAGTTTACCTTCTTCGAGTTACATCCACTTGTAGGTAAAAAGGAAATATTCCAGCCGGAAATACACGCTAATAAAAGATGCGTCCAGTTCATTATTGCCAAGAATTAGCAAAATCAGATTATCAGCCATCAAGGCGCTGAGTTCACACGAAATAAGGTCCAAGTTGGTCTAGGAATGCCTAAGGAAATTAAGGTTAAGCAAAGAGGTAAAGTTATGCTTTTGTGAGTTCCGGGTCTTGTGGAAGGAATCGAAATACCGCATAATTTTGCAAAAACAAGGATTTGGAATACAATTAGACCGACCTGGTCCTTATTGTCGGATAAGTAGCATTACATCACTGAAGAAATTTAAAAGCGAAATTGTTACAAAGGGCACAGCCAGTATTTAAGTATTTTGAGACATATAATTTACCTTCTTGTGACAATAGCACTATTTTTACTACGATTGCGGCATACATAAGTAAAAGAGAGACAGTTAAAGACAAAAAAAAAAACAAGAAAGAACCCAAAACAACATAAAAGGATGTTCTAAGTCAATTAGTTAAACTAATGCTTTGGAATGCCTCGCAGGTGCACTGATCACGATCGCCAAGCACCATATATACACACACAAGAAGCAGTTCACAGCAACAGAAGCGAGCGTTCTTCTCCTAAACGAGAGAAATCCGGCGCGTTCTATGTATGAGTATACCGTTCTTATAACTTAAAGTATGTTGTACGCCGTAAACGATGTATATACACGCTTCGCTAAGAATAACGTCATTATTTGTATAGGCGCAGCCTTGTTTAGAATAAGACCCGGCCGTTTTCTTCCGCACACCGCCCAAAAGATCAAAGGAGCCAATTTTCTAGCTGTACGAAAGAACCGGAGATGAGTTTATTTTCAAGGTGGCATAGAAGAGAAAACGTACGAAGAAGGGACGTTTATTGTACGACCCATGCGTGCCTGTAGCTTCTACGGTTTAGTTGTCGAAGGGGACTGGGAACCAAAAAACCGTCAATTATTTTCGTTCGGAAGTTTATTTGATTTCCCTCCCCGTTGACACAGGGCAAACACGAAAGTTTTTCTCGTTTTGTTGCCTTTTTTTCCCCCCTGCTATTCCAACACGTTACATTTCAAGTTAGAAACTGTGGAAGCACATACTGGAGAAATAATTAACTCTTAGGAGAAGAGAACGAAAGCCGGCGAACGTAAAATAAATCTCTTGGTATTCGGAGATTGGTGTGTAAATTTTGGAAGAGCTTCTTTGCTGATTAAATTGTGAAAAGGAAATCGATTTTTGCTGCGCATGGTAGGTACTAAAATAAATATTATGTGAACAGCCAAAGTGAACAAAAAAATAGATTTATGCACTTTGTTAAAATTTTCTGAAATGATTTGGTAATAAATAAAAACAGAGAAACTTGGTCGAAATTGACAAAAATAAGAATAGAATAATAGGGAAGATTCTCCAACCAGTTAAAATATTATTTTCAAAGGTAATATTAGTTTGAAAACAATATTATTTTCAATGATAAAAATACTAGTAGGTAAGAAAATCAATGAAAGTTACGGGTATTTATATTAGGTGACATGTTTCGGCTGAATAGCCATCTTCAGAGCCGTCTAAATAAGCAAACAATAAAATATAACAAATACAAAAATTTTATTTAATAAGTAAAATATAAAACTCGATGGAAAATTGCACAATTTAATTATTATTTAAGATTTAATTAAAATTATCAAAATATAAAATATAAATATTATTTTCACTAAAGACACAGATTCTATATATTTATTTAAATATAGCAGCAATATATTCAAAACATATTATGCAGAAACACGGCATACAAATATCTCTGCATTAAAGAATTTCAAAGGCACTAAAGAGAGCCAGACGATAGTAGGTAGGTAAGTTACATTATAACAAACTAATTGTAGTCTGGAAAGATCATTCTCAATATATAAAAATATCTTGGAAGTGGCATAGTGTCACAGAGGAACATGTTTAATAAATATACAGTGATGTACTATGTTGAAGCCATTCGATTTGCATTTTTCGACAAAAATGTTAGAAGCTATGACTGCTACTGTAACTGACGCGAACAAATATAATTACCATTACTGTCGCAATGTGGTACAACCACATGATATTCATTCTATTGCAAGTAAAATGTTAGACCACTCCGTTTCAAAAACAAAAATACATTTTCCTCCAATATCTCAAATTTCTTGTAATTTGAATCTATTATTTGGCCCTAACTTCAGGATTATATTGTCGGCCATGAGATTGTTAACAGAACTCTTGTTGTGAATGACGACTCAGAACGGAAAGTTAAATTAATGAATGCATTGCCACAGCACGCGAACTGGAGTTTCTTCTTTCTCTTGGTAGGATCTAAAAATAGCATCTGCCAAGCCTATGTTCAGACGCATGCCTATTTAGTCTGCAATGACCAGTCAGTCAGACACCATCTTGACTTTGTTTTCCTCTTACTCAGTAGATATTTAGTAGGTAGATCCAGGCCTCTGTTCCTTTAGAAATTCTTTTACCTATTTCTGTTCTGGTGACTTTTGCTACCACTCTCTAGACTCATTATGTATCCATTCATTGATGGACCCTTAAACTTGCAATTTGGTAATGCTAAAGGTAGGGCCAGCTCCAAGAAATGACTTTGACGAACCTTCCGCTTCGGCCACATGCGTCCACCGCTCGTTTCCCTTCATTCTCAAGCGATTGAGAACTCAGGCTAATATTAATTTTTGTTGGGTATCCACCTCATTTAGGGCGCTTATATCGTCCCCAAACCGGCTTATGATCAACACTTGCGGAATCAATCGCTTTAAAGCAGAGTGCACACCGAAGAGATACGACAAGCGACACAGCCAACAACACGACACGTATCGTGTAAATTTGTCTTTCCCATTTCCAATCGCCCAGAATGCAATCCATACCTTGCCACTTTTCATCCTGTATAATTTGGTCGTTATACACACAAAAATAATTACTCAATTTGAATATAGATGCATCACATTGAATATAACATAACTTTCTATATAAGCAAGAAGATGATGTATTTATATTGAGAATAAAATTTGTTCAGTTTTCCAAACCCGTGAATTTGTTGACGAAACATTTTTTTAGTTCAAATGTAATCAATATACTAAAATCACTATGAACAGAAAATATTTTCACCACAAAAATAATTATTTTAGATTTGAAGTAAATAATTTTCTCAACTGAAAGTATCTATTTATGCCTTAATAATTTATGTACATTTAATAGAATATATATAAAGTATTATTTGAAGTATTGCCATTTTGTTCCCAAATATAAAGTATATTGAACTGATAATACTTACCTGCTTTATTTGAGCATTTCTACTATTCAAGGGTAATAATTACCTACTAATCTTGTGTCTGTAACCCCAAAAAACCTCGGTAGGGGAAGATTAATAAATAAAGAAATATTATGTAATTAAATAAATTTACTGTCATACTTTATAATTTTACAATATTTGGGAGAAGATAGCGTATCGGGGTACTTCAGGAGTGCGCACGGGATATTGATGCGTAGAGATATAGATGTTATGCGTATCCGTTGTTGCGACCGGTGCTCTCGGGATACTTCCCACTCAATGCCTGGCCCTGGTATCTAGTCGGCGTTGGTTACTCATATCATTTCAATCAGTATAATAATTTGCTGGTATACCTACCAAAACTAATAACTAGTAAATACCTACATATGTTTATTAATGTACACACCTACCATGTTCATATATTATCGACACAATGGCGCTGACTCTAAGTATTATTTCAAAGTTTTTTAAACCAGTAATCCTTTACTATTAAATAACACATACGTACTTACCTTCGAATATTTTAATGGTAGCATTTCTGCATCAGCCCCATTCCACCCCATTCTCTAAGTAGCTGTGAAACGCCTGGAGTATCCATTTAGAGTGTATGTAAATACATACACTCACAACCAAAAACACTGTTCTCTGGTCAATAAAAAACTGACGCCAAGTAAAGCGTATGTATATGCAAAACCCCCTAAACCCCCTTAAAAAAGAGGGAACCAATGACAGATAAGTTTTAGTGTAATAAATGGTGGAGTAAAATTCGTTTCAAATGTTTCAATATTATTGTAATTTCAATTTAATATTTCATGTTTTCACTACAAAACATTTAATAATGTTATATAGTAATTCATTATACCAAACCTATAAGAGATTTTATTTTGAATCTACAGACTTTCTCACTATGATTGCATAGATTTATTCCTTACAACAATAACAATGTTCATTTGGAGGAACTATACTTCAATGCAAATATTTATACTATTTGTTCTAAGGGTGTATTGTGTTTTCAGAGAATTAACTCTTATGTTCTAACCAACAGGATTTAGTACATTTAAATATATATTAAGTTTCAATTTCTGAATAAATAAAAATATTTTGTGTGTAGGGCAGGCTATTTAATATTAGAGTGACCAGAATGAAAAACAAGGAAACAAACCGACTTCTTCAAACTTTAGACGGTTATGCAATGTTTAGTGCGGCATCAAAATTTGTAGTTATTAGCTTCTTAACTATAAGAACAACGTCGCGTTGATTTTCACAAAATTCGAAACACCCCACACATGCTGAAAATTAATCAGACCCAGTCTCGGTTATAAAACATCTACTTACCTATCGGTTAGCGTTTCCGAATTATTTTCGTTTTTGTGAAAAAAAGCTCAAAAAATATGATGCTGTAAATGCGTATAACACAGTAAAAGAAAGAGAGCTTTTATGTTGACTGCGGAGGGTATGAATCCTGTACTATTTAACGAAGGAATAAAAAGTAAATAAAATTATACAGGGTGTTCCATAATCTAGTTGATTTGGGGTAACTTCTTAGTATTAATTTTTTTTTTCAAATGGAACGTCCTGTATATTTTTACACTATATGACGTACCTATCTCTTCTTCCCTTCTTTTAGAATAAGCGGTTTTCAGAAAATGTAGTTTTCAATTAGTATTTAATTAATAGTAGGCGGTGAGAAACAGTTTTAACTAAATATTAACTGAAGGAAATAGGAAAAAAATATTTCTTTGATTCGAAGAATCCTTTTTATGTGAAATATTAGTCTATACTCCCCAGGCAAAGTGTGTGAATCGTTTTATATATATATACGTATAATATATACATAATGCCGCCAGATTATGTACTATCTGCCCCACTGCGTGCCAACAAGAATCATATCTCTAGTAATCAGTGACCTTCTACCTAAACAGCGCGTCCCCAAAGCCCCTTCTGGGATTGTTTAAAATTGGAAAATGTACATTTAATATTTAATTTCTTTTTCTCTTGGTTTTTAGGTCGTAAATATTGAAAACATGAATGAGTACTACGACGTTTCGCTTTATTGCAAAGCTTTTTCAAATATATAAATATAAGTGTAAAAAAGTGTAAATTATAAATAAAATGTTTTTGTTTAATAAATGACAAATTGCCTTAAAAATATCGCGTTCAAAAATAATCACTATATAAAAGATTCCTGGCAATTCAAAGAATTTATAGACAACATTAAATTAAAAGCAAATTTCAAAATGATATCCTTAGATGTAGTATCGCTATACACAAATACACCATTAGACCTAGCAAAACAAATTATACATAAAAAAAGGCAAAAACAAAACAATTTGTCATTTATTAAACAAAAACATTTTATTTATAATTTACACTTTTTACGCTTATATTTATATACTTGAAAAAGCTTTGCAATAAAGCGAAACGTCGTAGTACTCATTCATGTTTTCAATATTTACGACCTAAAAACCAAGAGAAAAAGAAATTAAGTATTATATACATGGTCAAGAATTGAAGCTTTAAAATGTACATTTAATATATCGTTGCAAAAATCACACGAATCGTATAAAGAATATATTCTTATTTAAATACCTAATAATCATCTATTTTATTTAATTAGAGACTCTCAGATTTAGTTAACTCAGAATACGCATCCAAACTTGTCTGATACTTAAATAAATTAGGTTTCTAATTTACTAAATATTCATTATTAGAGTAATAATGATAGTTATTCGACCGAACATGCTTCACTATTTAAACAAAGTAATTTTACTTTGCGGATAATATCGATTGTATTCAAGCCAAAGCTGTTTTCATAAGGAAGAAACATGCTTGTTAAACCATTATTTGTTTCTAATATTTTTTTTAGGGCCTAAGCAATATTTCTTTATCATTATTTAAAATATCACAATTTATTTGAATTGATGACTCAGTGTTGGGGTAAGTGTTATTTTAAATCTTACTCTATATTGTAACCAGTAGAGTGTAAAGTTTCTTGATAAATAGTACAATGTTTAAATACTTTCTACATTGGGATGTACATTTGGTATTGTTTTTTTTTTGCGCAAAGCAAACAAGGCATTTAATTAAAAATTAATCTCTTTTCACTGGTCAAACCAAGCGAAATGCACAAAAAAATCCCACGTTATTAACGTCAATTCACAACCTCCACAACAAAAAATTCGACCAAAAGGTCAGAGGGTAACACGAACAAAGGAATAACACGCACCGCGTAACTTTATTAATATTTTATCCGTTTCTCGAAGACCTCCAAAGCTGGAGAAGTAGAAAATTCTACGCGTCCAGAATAAGAATCCAGACGCCGAAGGGCGAAAGTGCCTCACAGCGCCGGAGTTATAAATAAAGAATCTTGCTCCAAAAGAGACTGCTTAATTCCGAAGAGTAGATTTGGGTGTCCATAGGAGAAGGAAAGGAAAAAAAGGAAGGAGATCTGGCGAACTGAAGCCACGGATGGCGGATAGGCGGTTTTAGAACGCTAAATGGACGGTTATTTACCGGAATTTGATTCGGCGTTTTTGATGTTATTCCCGCTGGAGAGCGGCCGTCCCACAAGCCGAAGATTACCCGACCGACAACGCTCACGAGGTTTGCAAGGGAAAGCGAAAGTCGGGTTGGATCGGATTAGATTTCGGACAATTTTTCCAAACCTTATAAGAGGGATCATCGATTTATAACTGCAATTTTTTTTTCATTTCATGTTGTGTTAGATAACATATTTAACATAAATATTGTTAAAAAATGTTTTAATTGGCTTTAAAATGTTTAGCAGATTCTAAAAATGCACTAAAAAATATAGGTTTCTATTTAAAATATTAAAGCTAGTCATGACTTTTAATTGAACCGGAAGTGCGACATAAATGCAATTGTTTTTTCTAAAGAGATGATAGCCAACTATGCTTAACCCCAAAGTTTCAAAATCTAGATATCATTGCAAAGTCAAACACTTTTAATGGACAGGTTCCGTGACACACGCTGTATAAAATTAATTAAAATATTGGACATTAAATAGAATTATATATGGAAATAGTTAGAATATCTTATTTTTGCTGAAGTTAGAAATTAAAAATTTCGCGCATTTTTTTCTGAAAAACACAGTACTATATTTATTCCAAATACAGGCTGGCCGCCAATGTATCCAAAATAATTCGTATTCAATGACTAATTTTAAGCTAAAATAATTCTCAGACGTATACAACACGTAGCACTTCCTAATTAATTTATTACAATCTTCTGCGACGGGTTTTGATTTTAGCAAACATTCATCAGGCAGATTTTACTTGTAATAGTTAAAGGATGAGTAAATGCGAAAACCATATAAGTAGAAAGGTTTTGGAGTCATTGCAGGCGAACCTTCTCCGATGAGCTCAATTAGGATAATATGTTATCTTGAATTTAATGCAGGTACTTAATGATACACAATTTAATCTTGTCCATCCAAGATTGTTGTGTCGTCATTGTATTATATTGAACTGTCAAACGTCAAATTTTTATAAAGAGTGGCTTTTTGTCGTAAAATCAATAATGATTCTCTTTTCTCCTATCCACTCCATCCGGAGACACACTGTATAATTTTCTATAATAGCACTGTGCGTATAAGCAGCACCACGTATACATACGATCACAACTTGTGTCACTTTGAATTGTGCTTACTAACAACGTACAAAGCACATAACCTTCCATAAGAAGCTCTGCGCCACCTTTTCGGTTAGTTTAAACATTCACACGTCCAAAAGCTCCCCATATATGTGTACGGTCTGTTCTCTCTCTCCTCCTTTTTATAATAAAATAAACACATAAACCCTTTAATCCCGCTCTTACACGGCGCGCATACAAAAAACGAGAAATAAACACGGTGTCACCGAAAAGATACTGCATAATATATGGGTGTTTATCTGTCAAACAACCGAAATATGTATCGTAATTACTAGTTTGTCACGGACTTATTTATTTTGTGTACTCTTCACACACTAAGAACATGTGTCGCTCCGTTCCCTATCCTGATTAATGCATCCTCTTTTTTGCCGCGCACTCATAACACGCCACCGAGTGTTGCGAGATATTAAATTGTATCCATCAACTGTCGGTCGGTAGCGAGCATTGAGATTTTTAGTCGTAAAACGGGGGTGATTATTTACTACTTAGTTCGTAAAAGGGGGATACTGTTTCAACGGGGTTGATGTGTTTTCATTGTAACCGCTTTCACGTGAAGGCAGAAAGGTTCTTTTTTTTGTAAGTTTATTATGTAGTATTTGTAGTGAGAAAACAGGAAAAATATGAAGAATAGCTCGGGTGCTCTGAAGATCGTAATTTCTGGCTGTATTGATAAAGAATGACTCCAAAATGACGTTAGAGTGCTTATTTTTCGTCGGAAACCACGTCTTCCACACTTTTTTCTTAAAAAAGTTGCAATTTTCAGGTTATGTTATCACAGAAAACACGTCAATATCTTGAATAAAAAAGATATTTATTAGTATACCAATAACGGTTGTAACATAGTATTAATCGTTTCAACTAACTTATTTTGTTGAAATAACACCTTTTTATGCATTAGTTTTGTTACCAACGTACCAACATAAAGAAAAAGCTCGTAGCCCAAGCAGCAGTTCACCGCGAATACAAACGTATACATTTTTTGGAAAAAATAATGCATGAAATAGTGTTAGTTGAAGAAAATAAGTTAATTGAAACAATTTAGTACTCATTACAAGTATTATTGGTTGATAAATGCGTTCATTTTCAATGATTTCTGTGGTGACATAACCTGAAAATCACATCTTTTTAAAGAAATAAGTGTGGAAGACGTAGTCTCCGACGAAAAGTAAACGCTCTAACGTGATTCTTGAGGCATTCTACACCCATACAGCCCAAAATTACGATGCTCAGAGCACCCGGACTATTCTTCATATTACCCGAAAACAGGGGCTGATTTCTGCAAAAAATAATTTTGTGGCAAGTAGCTGCGTTATCTTAGTGCATCCACATCTAATATTGAAAAAAAATAGACACCCTGTCATTTTCTCAGGATTTTGTTTACATAATTGCAGAAATAAACATTTAAACAAATTTGTATTATACTTAGAAAATAATAAGCGTCCAGCTAATATTTTGGAAATAAAATAGATTAGTTTATTGGCACTTACCTCAAGTAGAGAATTGGTGTCGAAGCCATTTTGATATAAAGATGTACAATAGATGGTATGACACCGTCTTACAACGTAAACGAAATACGGACAATAACGAAAACTTTATATCTTGCTCCCAAAGAACACACTGTTTAACGTATACAGGGTATTCCACGTAAGCGGTTCATTAAAAGTTTATGATGTTCTATTATTTACTTATATTTGAGATTGTGTCACCATTATCTGTTCGATTGAAACTATAAAAGTGAAATACTTTAACCGAAAGGTATAAAACAAGTCAAAAAAGAAAGAAGAGAAATTTAAATTAAGATTAGATATTAAGTGCACTATGCATGCTTTACAAACTAATTAAGTAATCAATAATAATCCTTAATCCAACAGCAAACCAACTTATAATCAATGACAAGAACCTTTTTAATTTGTTTTTAAAAACGGCCACGTTCTTTGTACATTTAATTTCACTAGGAAACGCATTATATAATTTTATACCCATATAGTTTGGAGATCGTTCATACGTAGATAAATGATGGAGAGCAACGCAAAGCATTTCTCAACGTCTAGTATAGTAACTGTGATATGAACTATTTGTTATGAAAGTATATCAAAAATATATAGAGATGGAAGCGTTAAAATAGCTAAAGATCTAAATATAGGCCTACAAGAAATTCGCCTATTCGCACCAACTACGGCCATTTTCTGTAAGACAAAAATTCTGTGAATAAATGACGATGCCCCCCAAAACAATAACCCATACTTAAGTCTGGATTCAAAATGTCAATAATAAAACGATAGCAATATTTTCTTTTCCACAAGATCTCTTAAACGATATATAGAATAACATATAGGCGACAATTTCGTTTCCAGATAGAATATATGCGTTTCCCAACTTAAAATGTTTTCCAAAAATAGTTCTAAGAATTTTGTATGTGCAACTTGTTTAATAGATTTATTATCAACTTGAAGTAAATAACTTTCATTATATTTATTAATTCCAGGTGTAAAATTAATAAACGATGTTTTATTCTTATTAAGATATAATTTATTTTTTGTAAACCATTCCTCAAAGTTGTTTAAATCTTTTTGTAAGTTATTTAGTAAATCCCGTCTGTTACTATCGCCACAAACGCAAGTACTATCATCCGCATAAAGTATAAGTTCACCAGAAGTAGAAACAGTTGGCAAGTCATTAATAAAAATTATAAATAGTAAAGGTCCCAGAATTGAGCCCTGTGGGACACCTCTCTTAAGTTTTAACTGATTGGAACTTCGGCCCTTAATATACACAAATTATGATCTGTCTGAGAGGTAAGATTCAAACCATTTATAAATAGTTCCTCGAGCACCACATTCCTCCAACTTACTCAAGAGCAGCGAGTGATCTACCATATCCAATGCCTTACTCAAGTCCATAAACACACCTGTACATTTATTCCCACTATTTAAACTATCATAAATAAGGTTAAGTAATTGTATAGTAGCTGTGGCGGTGGAAAAACCGTGGTGTGATGAATTAAAAAAAAATAATTTTAAGTAGATATTGCGTTAATCTATTTGACATTACTTTTTCAAGGACCTGGGACACAGCGGAAAGCAAAGACACGGGCCTATAATTAGACAGCACATTTGAATCTCCACCTTTAAATGCAGGAATAACTCGTGCAGCTTTTAAACAGCTTGAAAAAACTCCATCAATAATAGATCTATTAACAATGCATGTTAATAGATCTATTACGTCAGTCTCCATTAGCTATTTCCATGTTGCCGTTTTTGAGTGATTGAAGTTTTTCTTTTGTTTTCTTAGTAATCATCATTCCATTATTCGTGAAATTAATATCTGGGTTAATGCTGTAAGCAGTAGTGATGGGTTGCTACGAAGCAAACTGCTATTTTGTAGCAGTGGGGCGGTGTGCAATATTGTAGAAACAGTTTATCTATTTAACGTATGCCGCTATTTAACGTATACCGCTATTTAAAGGAAACTGCTACAGAAAGTAGCAGGTTTTTTACACTGCTAACCAAAAGTAGTAGAAGCAGTTCTGTTGTAGTTGCTATCGCAAAAAAATCAGTTTTATACATCACTAGTAAGTAGAGATTACAAATTTTTTTATGTTATGAATGTAGATATAGATCTAAGAAACGGTAGATACACTTCGCATTCTAACATACAAGGTGTTCAAAATTGAGAAAAAAATGTCATATTTCCAAAATTCAGAAAACTAGAAACGACTATTCGTACAGCGACATTCTCGTATAGTTAATTATAAAATAACACATGAATTTGACATGACTGTGATTATACACTCTTGATTGGTCTTAAGGAAATTGCATTACCAAACCAATTCTTTTGAATTCAAGACGGCTGTAAACGTCAATTGTATAATTAATGCTCACAATTGTAATATGACTACATAATATGTTGAAACTCGGATATCAAAATACTTATATACATGCACAACCTGAAGAAATTAATTGAGATCTCATGAAAAGATACACCACGCTTTAATGCCTCCACGGACGGTAATCGCTTTACAATTTAATTAATAGTCCCAGCGTGCAATGAAAATGCCTCGGAAAATAATTAACGGTCATTAAAAAAAATACAGTAAGGCAGTATAACTTACCGTAACAGTAAACACGTTGTCAGTAGTACATGGGTACATACACACCCTAGCGTTTTCTCTCGCTTCCAATCATGCGGGAATGCTTACTATATTTACAAACAGATAGAAACAACAAACGAGCAAATGGACTTGAGAATAATAAATTGTGTCGTAATCGATAGCTTCGTTTTTCATAAAAAAAAAAAATGGATACGAGTGAGTTTATGAGGGTATTATATTTTAGCTGTTCGCGCTGCTACGTTCTACTTGGTGCTTAAGAATTGTTGTTACATATGCTGCATGCTAAGAATTCCAGGCGAGAACGCATGACCTATATGGTATTTTCTTACGATCGGTTGTTGTTTAATTGCTTTAGTTGAAAATGTCAAACATGTCGAGGGATAATAATAGTTGTAGTTAGTTACTGGACAATTTATTGTTTTAATTATAGTTTCCTAGAGGCGTTAATGGCTCTGTGCTGTTGTTGTTTTGAATAGTTCTTTGCAATGTCGCTATATTAATACAATAAGAGACATAGAGAAAATTAATGTGTATTACTATTTGTATATGCAAAAGATATTTATGGACGAAATCAATTGCGTAAAAGGGATTTAGATTCATTTCATTCAGGAGCTCGTGAACGATGGTACCAAGAACATCTGATAAAATCAGAGCGAGTTCTTGCAGACATGCAAGCCTTCTTCGGGCAATTTAAAGCAACAGATCTGTGAATCATTTTTTGATGAAAATTGCAACAGATTACCGAGGTGATCTGTATCTTGTGCTACAATAATACGGGTATTCCTGTGCCCGCATATATATACAGGATATTTTGATCATAAAAGTTCATAAGAACATATGTCCAAAATCGCTTAGTTCTAAAGTTGTACAATGTTTAATAGTAAGTTAACATAATTAATGTTTTTATTATAAATTAACAAAATAATTAGTAAAACAAAATTAACTTATACTAACTGTTGAAAATAACCGCCCCCAACTGCAATACAAGCTTCTATCCTCCGTCGTATTGACTGGCGAGTCCGCTCTAAAATACCAGGTGTATGTCGAATTGTTTGAAAAGCTGCGATAATACGATTTCTCAGTTCATCGACATTTTCAATGGGAGTCGTATAAACTAATGATTTAGGTGACTCAGAGAAAAAAAGTCAAAGAATTTAAGTCTGGAGACGAAGAGGCCACGGTTGTGGACCTCCCCGTCCTATCCACCGATCTGGATACGTATTGTCCAAAAACTCGCGAACAACTAAACTAAAATGCGCTGGAGCGTCGTCCTGCAAAAAATACATCTGTAATCTTAATTGCAACGGAACTTCTTCCAGCAGTAGAGGTAGCTCCTCTTCAAGAAAATTGCGGTATACCTCGCCATTTAACCGTATCGGTAAAAAAATCTGGACCTATCAAGTGATCTCCAACAATTCCGGCCCACACATTGACAGAGAATTGATGTTGATGACGGGCATTCACTAGTTCGTGCGGATTTTCTTCGGCCCATATGTGATTATTATGAAAATTAATAATCGCGTTCTAGAGAAGTAGTAGCCTCGTGTGAAGAATATTTGAGCCAAATATCAGGATTTGGCGATTTTGTGTTTCATCCATTGACAAAAAGCCACTCTTTGCGGAAAATCTGCCGGCAAAAGTGCCTGCACCCATTGAATGTGATATGGATACAACAGTTGATCTTTCAATATTCTCCAAACTGTGGCCTGACTAATGTTTAAAGCAAACGCAATTTTTCTAGTGCTTGTAGTAGGATGTTCCTCAATTTCATTTAGTACCATTTCTTCAACTTGTGGAGTTCTCACTGTAGATGGGTGCCCGTTATCAGTCGCCCGTTTTTTTAAATTTCCCGTTTCATTAAGACGTTGGTGAAGACGGGCAAATATTGAATGATGCGGGATGATACGGTTCGGGTATCGTTCTTCATAAAGATGTTTAGGAGCACGCGAATTTCCATTGGCAAGACCGTAAACGAAATGGATATCACACATCTCAGCATTCGTGTAATTCATTTTAGAAAACAGAAACTGGCAATAAACTGAATGAATACTCTGACAAATATTGAAATGACAAATAAACAGTGAGAACCAACTGTGATATTATATCGTGTTAGTCATAATTCATAATTTATTATTAAACATTCAATAACTTTAAAACCAAACCGTTTTGGACATATACTCATATGAACTTTTATGATCAAAATAACCTCAGGAATAGCTCTTAAAGTTTGTCGCATATAATTGAGAATACCCGTATAAGTAATGATACATTGTGATATCAGTACCCACCCTAGGAAATCTACTTATTTTAAATTGTTACACAAACAGTACAGACGAGACTGTCGGCTCCGTCCACAAACAAATCTGTTAGTTTACCCGTGTATTCTTCTGCCGTGTCAACCGAGTAAAAACTGTGCACACAGAGACACAACGAGACCGGGACGATATCTAGAGTTAAAAATAAGCTCGCACCAGGATGGAGGAGTCCACTATTCCTTTCCTCCTCCATCGCGACTCCTTTCTCCCTCTCCGGGCCGTTTAAGTTGTTCTTCTGCTCCTTTTCTTTCGTCTAGTTTCGTTATCGTGCTTCTGCCGCGTCCGTAGACTAACAATTCGAAGTATGCACTTACCTGTTTTCCGCTATGCGGTCGGTCGATCGCGAAGTGAAGAGAGAACGCGGATGCCGAAGATAAGGAGCGAAGATAGTCTCAAGAATGTCTAGACAGAGAGGAGGAGATGGGAATAGTTTGAGAGGACGGGAGAAGTCGACGTTATTGAACCCAGGGACGTATTCGGAAGGGCAAATGGACGAAACGACTGTTAGGTAGTTCACAATTGAATTTGGCAAATTATGAATATGTGGTGGGATGGATAAATAGAACGTAAAAAGAGATAAAGCGAAAAACTGCTGTTATCTTTAGAATTTTGAATTTTACTTTTTATAATTGCCAACTTTGATAAGGAAACTGAAGATACCTAGAAGGAAAAGAGAATGATCTGATGCTTTCATAATTCATTTCTTTTCTGATTTTTTTTACATTGTCTGTCTTAAGAGAGTTTTCAGAAGGGAAGGTGGCTATGGTTGGGCCCATTCCCAAAACGTCGCATTCTAGTGATATTAAGGATCTTCGTCTTATTGGTATCTTGCCCGTGCTATCTAAAATAATTGAAAAAGTTATGGAACGGCAACTGAGAGTATGCTTAAAGAATTCCAACATCCTTCCTGTTATCCAGTCGGGATTTTGGCCTGGACATAGCTGCCCTACAGCTTTGCTTAGTGTTTTTGATGACCTCATGACAGCAACAGATCGTGGTATGCTGCCTGTCTTGGGACTTGGCCCTGCTTGGTTTCAGCAGTTGAGATTTTTGTAGTTATTTGAGTGGGTCCTGCAGTTCGTGCAGATTGATGAAGATATCTCTCCGGCTGAACCAATTTTCCGGGGTGTTTTCAAGGTTCCATTTTGGAACCATTCACCATTTATACGGCTTTTTTTAAATAAGTATGCTTCTTTTTGTAAAATGCACATGTATGCGGATGACTTCTTTTTCTCGAGCAGAACAAGACTCCGCGTTAACTAAAGTTAACACTAATTGGCTTCAATTGCCTCACAAAATTCTTTAAAAATCAATCCTTCCAAGTCAGACATTTTAGATTTTGACAATAATAATTACGTATCTTCGATTCGCTTAAAACTGCAAGATTTCGTATTAATGACTCCATCTTGCCAATCCAGAGGAGCATAGTAAATTCTGTCTTATGCTAGATACTCGTTTAGATTGAAACTCACATTCAGAGATGTATGCATCTGCGTACTTTAATTTAAAATTATCTATCCTTACCGTCATGAATTATCAATTTCTACAAAAATAAATCTTTGCGTTTCGTTGGGTTTATCCAATTTTTCATTTTGTCAGGAACTTTATCCATGTTTTACCATCAATACAAGTAATCGAATTCAAAAAGTACAAAATTCATGCTTGGCATTTTTGGCATAAGAAAATACGACCATATTTCCCAGAAATTGGTAGAGGTGAGCTAGTTCACTATGAAGGAGCGGAGGTATCTGCGAATGCCTTGCTTTTTCATAAAATTATTTTATAAAACAGCCTGTCTTTTTATATAATCGCATTTCTTTCGCACTGATGTAGGTTTATGCACTACGTTTGTGACGTCCTTCAAGCGGACGTTTTCGCGTTACACGTTTTAGGGAATGAAGGTTAATTTATCGTAGGTGGTAGAATATAATAACAGTTCACGGTAATTTTAAATCTTATTTATGTAGAACTGGGAGGGTTAATGATTCGCTTTGTGAATGTGATGGGGTAGATACAGCGGGGCATGTCTTATATGAATGTCCACTCACTGATGAGTGGTGGTTGCGTACGGAAGTTAGGGCATTAGCTTGGGGGTTAAATTGGCCGCGATGCGAAACAGATATTTAGAGATAATAGTCGGTCGAATGGTGGGAAATTTTTAGTAATGTTGCTAAGGAACTAGATAGGTTACGGGGTGATATTTAGATAGTTAGTACGGTGGCACGTGTTTATGAATGAATATTTTATGCTCTTTAGTGATCGGAATTAGTGTTGAAGTACAGATCTTGGTTAGAATAATTAGGATTAAGTTATTGTTAAGTATTAGAATAGGGACTTCTATTGTTTTGTTTGCTTTTAGGTCATTACTTCTTTCCTGTTTCAACTTCCAATGTGTGAAAAAGGGAGCAGCTACGCGAGGTCGGCAAGGCAATCGGAATTTAAGAAAACGCGAAAGCCGCTTCTTTAACACTCAAAAGGATAATAATAATTTGCGGCTATCAGTAATGAGGTGTGGCACTTCTTCCCAGATCCTCCCAGAGTAAGGTTTTTGCCATGGTTTTCCCTTACTCCGTGGCCATTGATTTTATATAAGTATATTATATATAATCAGTGTCCTTGGCGAATGCTGGGAGATAATGAAAGTCGTTCTATGGGCACATTTAATAATAACTGATAGCTGATCGATTTACAGTAGACTCGCTATTATGTGAACTAATCACATTTCACAAAAAGTAGTATTCATATGGTCGCGAGGCTACTGCATTATATTTTTGTTATTAAGAATCATAGGGAACCTATTTAGCTAGAGTAGGAAAATTTCAATTGTTATGGAATCCATGTAGTAATTAGAATAGGTAGCCTCGTGTAGTACCTTTTAGGTGGAGCACGGGGTTGGGATGATTTGTAATAATTTAGTTTTCATCAATAATGTGTTTGGGCTTGCTTTTAAGAGATATTGCAGGGCTTATTTGCAGCAAGTGATTGCTTATTCTTTCTTTATTTTTCTTAAATGTTCATTAACACCCAATTAATTAACATCCCTCCTGAATACATATAATATATTTATTCACGGAATCTAATTTTAGGTTAGTCTAGGCAAGTATGAATCTTTGCAATATTCTCCTTTTGCTCTGGGTGTGAAGGAAGATCAAGTACTCTTTGTGCTTGATTCACATCCTGCTTTTTCTTTTTCTTTCTTTGTACTACACTACTTTGCATTTATGTATCTCTTGTGCAAGAAAAAAGGAAAATAAATTATTATTATTATTATATCGAAATTATTAATTAGAATGCAGAATGATAAGTATTTCAAATGAATTCTAAACGAGTTACTTCTTCTTTGTTGTAATACCTTAATCAGTTTGATTTCAAGCAATATATATGGATTTCCTTGAAATCTTCAATTATTTATTAAATTATATGGTACAAAAACACTTATTATCATTTAACTAGAAAAAAATATTTCATAGTAAAAATTATTTTCGTTATACGATTTATTTTTGCTTAAGGGGATGTTTACATGTATTTGACTGGAAAAATCGATTTTTGGTTTTTTGCATTTTTTTGAAAGCTCCAAATATATAACATACATGGTTAAAGCGGTTTCGTAATACTGGCATTGTTTAAGCCGCTACGGCTTATTAAAAGAGCGGGTGTACCGAACACAAACGGAGCATATTAGATGTAATACTATATTCGACTCGGGGCTACTCGGGTCGAAATATCATACTTATTGTTTGTTAGTGTATGTATAGTTGTCTTTAATGATTAGAAATGCCACTACAGTTGGATCACAAATAAACGACAGAGTAGCTATTTATAATACAACATAAAACGCGAATCCACGACACATTTATTGTCCAAAAGGTGTACACAGCCTGTGTAAGTGGCGCGTTGCAGAAGCTAAGGTTGAGCTTGCTTGATTCATACATGACCCTCTTTTGCAAAAAAAAAAAATCAAGATGCTATTAGGCCGATTTATGAATTTTTTTCTAGAGTGATTTATTGCAAAGATGCATTGGAAAAAATTGTCAAAACTGAAACGACTCGGTTAGTTCATGTGTGTAGAAACTAGCTCCAAAAGACTTACACTGCGACCCATAAACAATTCAACTTGCTACCTACATTGCCGCAAATTTATTCAATGAAGGTTACTTTTCTGTAATACAAATAATGAATGCGGTGGGAATTGCAGTAGGACTTGATACCAAAAATTTCGTCATCAATTCTGATCGTCAGCGCATACAACGGGCAGAGCAGAGTATGTCCAGCGCTGCAAAACTCGCTGTGCTGTCTAAAAGGAAGCAACAAATTTTGCAAATGCGGAAGTATGAAGAAGAAGAAGGATTAATGTATAGTGCTGGAATAGTTGACTAAGTGTATGTTGAACTATTTGTAAACATTTTTGCTGCGAAACTTTGAACACGTTTTTCTCGAAACACGATTTTTCAAATCTGCGTAAGTTCTAGTTCTTCAAGTGTTCAATATATCAACTTAATTCTTTTGTTTCTTAATGTAATAGTTTTATTGAGGTTATACTATATAATATACTAAAAATTGCAATTCCACATTTTTATATCCAGTCATACACACAAAAAAGAAATAGAAAATAATCAAATCAAAGTCCAGGTATCTGCCACATTGTTTGCTTTCGACTTATTTGGTAAAATTTAGGTATAACCTCCAACAAATTTAATATATTTCTACCTCTTCTTTTTATTTTCAATTTCAGATCACTTTTGCGTATGCTAGAGTTTACGCAGTTTGACCGTGTTTTCTGTGCATATTGCTACCTAGATACAAATAGCGAACGTTATAGTGGTCTTGTCATAAAAAAAAAAATATATTTTTTTTAATGTTCAAGTTTTAATATATTTATTAAGAAAAAGCCGTATTTCGTAATTATCTGCTCCTTTGTCTGAAAAAAAAAGCTCAAAGTTTTTGGACTTTTCCGATATATATATGTAAACCTCCCCTTAAAGCATATTACATTCGTTCTTAAGACACACATTCGTCTAGTTTCGTTTCGATTCCGGCCCTGTATACCTAAACTTTTGAGACATGGAATTTACAAAAAGTCGTTCGTGGGAACGGCTAACACTCTCAACCCACCTACGGGGATGACAGAGAACACCTCACGCACAAACCAAGCCACAAGAAAAGGATAAAATACGCCTTAAGATTATCACAGCATTCTTCGAAGCATCATCCCTCACCCTCTACTAGGGTATGCGAGTCAGATTGCGGTATATTAATTTCAAATTAATCTTTCCAAACGCCTACTCTATCTCTTTCCATTTCCTCCCCACGCTGCTAGTTTCCCAACCGTATTTAGATCTGAAGAATGAACAAAAAGGACGACCCAGAAAATCTAGAACGGCGACAATTCGTCTGGCTCTCCTAGCCTATCTGGGCCGAGACGAGGCGTCTCTAATTATTATCATCCCCTGTAGAGTATATTCCTCTAAAGATTCCGTGCACCATCCACCCCTTTCATAACGGTATTTCCGCAGTATTAGGTCGAGACGGATTATCCGGGTTTTGGCAATGGTAAAAGACGGTGTTGTGTGCGTGCGTACGTGTGCGCGGCGTCTCTGACTTCGGCCGGGTAGGCCATTAAAATAAATTGAGGTTATGTGTCTGTCTATCTGTCTCCTACGGCTTGTTTCGCGGAATCCGCGGCGGAGGGAAAAACGGATTCGTTGCCGGATTCCCGATTTATTCAACTTACCGAGCGGAACGGCCAAAATAAAAAGAAAAGTTGTTTTATATGTGGATTTGGATTGATGGCGTTTTGCTGGGGGGGGGATGAGTTTTTCAATTTGATAGGATTTTTCTTTCTTCTTGTATGGTTCTTCATAGAGGCGGCTAGCATTAAATAATAAAGCGAATGGCATCAGAATGCACATGGATTAATAAGTCTTTTTTAAACAAAGGGAATTGAGAGAAAAAACTTATTAACAAATTTAACAAAATCGAAAGGATTAACCGAACCATAACGAATGAATTGAAAATACAGCAGTAGAGGAAACTCAAATTGTAACGAATGAGAGGCGCAGGGTTGCGTTGTGTCACACCGGAGAGGCGACTACGAACTACAACCGAATACGAAGAGGAAGATTACCCAGTGTCACGCCCGAGGGGCGATTACAGTCTATAATCGTACGAGGTGTGAAGGGTTGCATCATGCCGCACCCAATATTACACATTTTCATGTACGCCACAGTTTTAAATAAAATCAATGCAACAAATCGGTGGTTTTGCGTTTTTATCATTCAAAACAGCAAGACAAAAGAAAAGATGTAGGAGGGTGGGTATAGTTGTAACACTTTTTATATTTTCAACCTCAGAGATCATCACTGTTTATATAAAAATATTTTAATGGTACTATCTTAAAGGTTCATCTTCTAAGCTTAATGAGACAGAGAATTGATAATTTCTACTTTATATATTGACAAGTAATAGAAGAAACGAGAAGGATAGTCGAGTGTTACATCATACCCCATGGGTGGGTACAGTTGTAACAAGGAGTGGGGTATGATGTAACAAATGAAAAAAAGAGAAGTTTGTAATTAGAATAAGTGAAACTGCTGCGCAATGTTTTTTTAGTTGTGTGACTCATTTTTTGGCAACACTGTCTACTTTGTTGCACTAGCTAATGATTAATGTCAAAATAAATTGTAATCCTGTCAATTTGACAGTGTCAAGAAATTTTTACAATGTTACATATCCAATTATAAAAAAAAAATGGCGATTGTAGAGAAAAAGCATGTATGTAACTTGTTGCGAAAGAAGCGCTTCACGCACTTGGCGTGTTGACCAATGCGGCTTACACCTTGTTGGTCAATATCACGTCTAAAACACTTCCATTTCTCAACCTGTCACATAAATATATAGCTATCGTAAAATCCGCTTTACAGTTCGTAATTTTTCTTACATGCAAAGAAAATTGCGTGCAACAAAAATTCCCCGCATGCACATTCAATGGATTTAGATCAGCTGAGTGCAATTTTACTTGTATTGCATGTGCAATACACGGAATAGAACATGCGCAATTTTTATTGTATGCAATTAAAAAAAAATTGCAAACTTTAAAGCGGCCTTAAGAAAAATATTTACCATTTGAAGTTGGGGGATAGTCGTAACAAATATTGGATTGTTACAATTATCCCCACACCCGCTATTTTTAAATTTCACCTATCATTAAACACCCATCCGCTACATTGAACCGAAGTTCAGTGTGAAAGCAGCTATGAAACCCTATTTCATGCCAGCCAAGGATGACAAACTTAGATAGACTACTTAATGATTTATAATCAATGAATTCGAGATGGAAATTACTTTTTTACCTAAAAAACGGTTTTCTCTCCTTTTCTTTTCTCAAGTAAATCGTGTGACATTACTACGTCAAACTACTGATGACGGATATAAAGCGCCACCTAGTGATACCATTCTTAAACAATTATATCTGTCATTCCACTTGACAATCGCTTTGTTACAACCATACCCATGTTACAATTATACCCACCCTCCCCTACACATAAATACAGAAAAGTCACATTTAACATTAAATATACAACAATGATACGCATTGTATATATCACTGTTGTATATTTAATATTAAGTGAAGATTGTATATATCGTGCTTACAATAAAATAATTGTTGTTTAATAGAGTTTTCAGTTCCTTTGTGGGGAAGATATATTAAATATAAATACGAGTATGATACGAAAATTGATATAAACGAAAACTTATCGGTTTATAATATGGAGTTTATTCGGCACTAATTGACATATTAAATATACAGAGGAGCATTAAATCGAGGATAAATAAAAAAGGGCGATCTTAACTCGAAATTCTTTACTGTAGGCGTGGATTTTACCTCGATTATCGTGAAACTAACGTCGTGTTACGCCCTAGGGGCGACTACGAATTAGTTTGACTAGAGAAAAAAGAAAAATGCGGAGATTGCGCGCCGTGTCGCGCCCGCGGGACGACTATGGTCGGCAATGGAACGAAGGGTGGAGAGTTGCATTGTGTCACACGCTAGAGACGACTACGGACTACAACCGAACAGGAGTCGGAAGATTACCCAGTGTCATGCCCAAGGGGCGATTACAGTCTATAATCAAATGAGGTGTGGAGGATTGCATCATGCCACACACGAGGGGCATCTACGAACTACAATCGACTACCAGACGGAAGACGCGCCGTGTCACACCCGAGGGGTGACTACGGTCTACAATCAAGGGCGGAGAAACTAACGTAGTATCACACCTGAAGAACGACTGCAATGTATTGTCCTACGGGACCGCACAAAACTATCGTCGTATCACTCCCGAAGAGCGACTACGATCTATAGTCAGGTCAAGGAGAAGGATCAGGTAAATGCACGGCTTATATAAACACTTGGCGTAAATGAGAATTGCATTGTGCGTAGAATGAATATGCAGAGCGTAGGAACGCGGTATACTAAGAATCGAAACTAAGACACGTGGGGACGAAAGATACAACAAAAACAAATTAATGAGTAATGTGGCTATACCGTTGCCAAAACTACGGAAAAATTAATTCGGATAATTGAAATATACCAAAATGAAACTTTCCCATGTAAAAATCATCGAGCACAATACATAAATGATACCAGACATAACAGCGAAGGTAATTTTTTTTTAACTATATCGGAAAACGTGAACTTTGCGTTTTCAACCACTAGTAAAAATGTCTATTTTGGCTAACGATTGTAGAAAAAATTAAATATTTTTAGCATCGTCTGTTGGTCACTGCCCTTACTTCGTGAAAATTGTCAATATATTTCTATTGTTGGGGTTTAAAGGGCGTTATTCATTTTCGCTGTGATTTTGTCATCGAGTGAATGGAGAATGATTGTTGGATCAACCGATGATATTATAGCATTATCTGTTGGTCACTGCCCTCACTTCGTAAAAATTGTCAATATGCTTCTATTGTTGGGGTTTAAAGGGTGTTATTCATTCTCGCTGTGATTTTGTCATCGAGTAAATGGAGAATGATTGTTGGATCAACCGATGATACGATATCATCGGTTGATCCAACAATCATTCTCCATTTACGTTTTAAGAGTAATTTTCATGTGTTTTTGAAGTTTCGATTTCTGATTTGTTATGTGGTGCATGACACTTAAACAGCCAAAAGAATTTGACATTTTCAACGCTTATTTGATCCTTCCCCTTTCATTATTGGATATTTGTCGGAAAATAATAGCGTCTCTACGCCATTTTGCCTTTTGGTTATTTTTTCGATTTTCTGGTTTCCAATTCTTTTCTTACAAATTTACTAAGAATATAAAACTCAGAAAATAAAATACTAAATCGATCTTCTACAGTGTTATATGGACGCGTAAATAAATTTACTCCATAAAATCAAGATATCCGCAATACCACATTAATCAAACACAATCTACGACTATTAATTACCAGTTGTTTAACAAAACCATTGAAATCATTACGTTATCATATTATATCGCGTGCAACGACGTGAATATAATATCATCCCAACTGCGTCAACTGACACAATAGCGCCGAATTTGACGCGGAACAATGGCGCTCACGAAACCGCAGCGGCATCAGCGACATCTGACGAAATAGCGTCAAAAAACACACACAGGGACAATAACGCACAATGACCGGCAACACCGCTTCGTCGCCCATGATAATTCGAAGACAGCACCAGTGCGGCGCAACACGCTGGTCGTCTGCTTAATTAAATCAGAACGCGTACTGGTAATTAATCGCGGCTTAATTAAAGCTAATTTAACATTTTCCGGGGCACTCCTTGAATGTAATTAACACAGACGAGTTGGTGATAGTAATTTGGGTGATGCGCTTTTCCAATTATGGTGTTTTGAAGGTGTTAAATTCTATGATATTTTGTGTGATTTAATCAAAATTGTGTACCTCGAAACATTGGTATTTTTTTTTTAAATAGATTAGAAATGTTGCTATTTTTCTCTGGTTCAATACGTTGTAGCTAAGCATAAACGTGAAATCTATCTACGAAGAGAAAGTCTGTTGAAGTCTTAGTTTTCAACAGAGAGTGGGATGGCGACAGGCTCTGCTGGCGATAATTCATATGACGTTAGTGCATCATACGTGCTGCTGTGGTCTGGCACCCCGGTTTTTGCAAATTCAGTTTTTTTTTCTTGTTCATTCCGATCAGTCTTTATCAATGTTTCGCAAGAGTTTCCACAATTTCAAATTGTTTTATTTTGTATAAGATTTAGTTAATGTTTTGGATTGGTTCAGTTTGTTTAAATTAATTTCACTTTTGATTTGTTAGTATTTGCTCATGTAGCTCATGTTCTTCTTAGAAGTTTTCTTCTTCTACGATCATTGTGCGAGGCGTAGCGCACGCAGCTGTAGAATTTTATATGTATGCGATTGTTTAACCCTGTGAGGCCAGTTCCTTGAAAGATACCGGTGTAAGTACATGTAATTTTATTTTCATTGCTGCCATTTTGTTATTTCATTTGATTTATAGATTTGTTTGGTTTATTTTGAAATTATTTAATCCATCAAGGAACTCGCTATATAATAATTGGTATTATATTATTGTGTGCACAATTTAGATGTAAGATCTTTTATTATTTCGTGCAGGAAGATAAATTTGAAGTTGTATTTCTCTCGTGAAAATTTTAAGAGTTTAATTTTTCCGTTTTCTAGTTTGCTGATTTGTATTTTATAATTTATCACCTCGGTTTGGGTGAATAGAAGCTTTGCGCTTGCTTTTAGTTTTCATTTATGTAAATTTACTTGAATTCTCCACGATTAATTTAGTTTGGTTAATTTTGAAACCACGTGGATTGATTTGTTATAAAAAAAAGACTATCTTACCTTTTGCTTTGTTAAAGGATTTAGCATTGTCCTTTTGTAATTTAGAATCCCAATGCAGTTTTGATTTCGACCAAGATCTTTTGTCCAAGGTTTTTTTTCTGCGTAATTGTATTTAACAATTTTTTTTTCTTTTTTTTTTAAATAATAAAATTATTGATTGTTATTTAACGTCATTCTAAATTCTGTTCTTTTATTTTTGATTAAACTTTTTTCAATTTTTTGGGTTAATTAAAGAAAGTCAGTTTCCTTTCACCCACTTTTTACTTTTCATGATTAAATTCAAGTTTTAATTTGTGAGTTTAATTGTTCTTTTGCGCCCTTTATTTTTTTATCCGTTGAGCTAGCTAATTTAATTTTCATTTTTAATTTTCATTTTACATTTTCCTTAGTACCTTCAGTACACAGCAGTACGGTAACTAAATACGTAATAGAAATTTTTAGCACAGTCACGTTAAAAGTGACAATAAAACGTTAAATTCACGTTACCAAATACGGTACGTCTGTTTTTGCGTATCGTAATTCAGAGTCTATATGAATATCTAGGTTCTTAACGTAATCCTGTGATCTTAAAGTGCGAGAAGCTAGCCGAATATTCAAACCAGATGAAGCAGCCTTCCTGGCTTTGGGGGGTCCAAACAAAATGAATTATAATCTTTAAATGGCGCTGATCAGAATACTTGCATATGTTTTCCAAGTCATCATTAATCCGCTTCTCTGCAGAATGCATTTCTATTAACTCAAAGGAATGGTAAGTTTGAGTGTCATCCGTATATTGGTGACAACTGCCATGCTCAATTTTCAGCGGGAGGTTCGAAGTATATAAACAGAAAAGTAGTGGACTTAGTATTCCTCCCTGCGGTACCCCGCATAAAATACGTAGTTCCGAGGATACATCAGAACTAATTCGAACCCTTTGAGATCTGCCACTCAGATATGATCCCTCTAGCGAGCTTGCTTCTACCGATAAACCCAGTATAATCCAAGGGGTCAAGCAGAGCATCTTGGTGCTACGTATCAAATGCCCAAATCAACAGAACCAGCGCTGTAACTCTATCATCTAAGGATGGCCGAAGTACAACTATATCCCGTTCTGAAACCCGATTGGTTGTGTGGTAAAATGTCTTTATCATTAACGAGTTTGTTCAATTGTTTCGCAATACATCTCTCAAACACTTTAGAAAAAATAGAGCGTATGCTTATAGGCCGAAGATCGTTAAAGCTATCCACCACAGCCGATGCTAAAATTTCGAATTTAATTTCAACCCTATAGCTTTAGGGGCAGTTTCTAATCGTTTATCGGAGTAGCGTCTTTGTAGAATGTGCAAAATTTTAGAAACAAAACAGGTGTGAGAGAAGACTTAAGCAAATAAATGAAAATTAGATGATAATAATAATAAATATTACAGAAAACATAGTCGATCTATAAACTTTGTATAATTTACAATGGTCAAAATAAATATAAAGTAAATGACAAGCTTATAACAAAATTAGACAAACAAACAAAGAAAATAAGAAGCCACAAATGAAAGGAGGGACACTAATTTACCAGGAACTCCTCGATGTTATATAGTTCTTGATTGATAAGCATTTCCTTTATTTTCATTTTAAAATGATGGATTGGAAGCTCTTTAAGATTCTTTGGTACTTTATTATAAAATTTGCTTCCCCAATAATTTACTGCTTGTTGGGAGCGAGTAAGACGGTGATAAGGCAATCTCAATTCATCGCGTATTCTAGTGTTGAAGTGGTGAATGTCTTTGTTTACAGGAAATGTATCTTTATTTTGGTGCACATATGCAACTGTATGCAATACAAATGTAGACGCCAAAGTAAGCATTTTCAATTTTGAAATGAGTTGTATTGCTATCCATCATACCTAAGCCGCAAAGATATCTTGTTGCCTTCTTTTGCAGAATGAAGATTCTGGCCGATTCAACCGACATCCCCCAAAACATAACACATGATGGAATGAAAGTTGGCAAAATATGCTACCTTTGCTGCTTGATGGTTTGCTACTTGCGTCAGCCGTTTTATGGCGAATAGGGCGGATGACAGTCTTGTTGCCAATCTTTCTATGTGTCCACGCCATTTGAGGCTTTGATCTGTAGTAATACCCAGGAACTTTATTATAGCTGGTTGTTATACTGCTGCGGGGGACAAAAGTTGAGATGTTGTGTTTTTGCCACGTTTACTTTAAGTTTATTCGCCTCAACCAGTCTCTGGCATCGTTGACGGCTCTTCGGCTTTTTGGTGCGATAAAATTCCAAAACGTAGGTAACTAAGTAATGTAGATTTTGATAACATCCATAATTTGACTCTGTGTGAGTAGTGTGTAAAGGGAAAAAGCAAGAAAAAGGTCTTAATCTCACAAATTCTAAACATCGTACTGGATCCGCTCACCCAATTCATTCTACAGCAGCTACAGAAGCATCAATTAATGAGTAGATTTTCGTTTAAACCTAAATACAATAAATGGAAGCAGCATATCCAAAAAGAAATTGTTAAATATTACAGTTATTTCCTTATTAAGCAAAGAAAAAATATAATCCTTAGGGAAGTAATTACAATTACATACATACACCGAGAGAAAAAGTGTTGTGTTAACTAATAAAATGGTGTATTGAACACTTTTTTCTTTTTCAATATGAGCAATGATATTTTAGTGTTAATGCAATACGTAAAAAAATGTTAAATTGCGTTAGTTAACTGAATAATAATAAATGTTATAAGAAACAGACTGCGCGTGATTCTTTGAACATGTACTTAATTTTCCATTAACAATTTCTACCTGCTAATTGAATAATACAACAACATTATCCCAACACAGTTACCTGTTGTAGACACACGAAGTAATAATTGTCTCTATAATTTTATAATATTGGTTTAGCACTATAAAATGTTGATTCAAAACTTATATTGTTTCATTTAACCTACCTGTAGTATTCATCGAATCACTATTTGCATGTAATTCAACACCTTTAGGTGGCTATACGAAAAAGATTTTCTTGTTAGTGGAACCATTTTCGATTTTGCTTAAAATCACGTTACTCATCGGGCGAGTTTTTAATTTCATCGATGGATCCATCGATTACTGTATCATTAAATGTATTAAACAGAGATATACTGTAATCGATGGATCTATCGATGAAATTAAAAATCCGCCCGCACATTCAGCAATTAGTCCATTGATAGCAACGCATATTGCCTAATTAGGAAGACTATAGTAGGTAATAGAAGAAAAACATTTACGGCATTATACATATACTAAACTTATATTGGCCTAATAACATAACTACAAAATTATAAAGGTTTTATTCATACATTTGAAAGGAAAGTACAATTTAACGTTTCATAATAAAACATTAATAACAACATTTAACCAAAATTCATTATCAGCGTTTACCGATTTCGTAATACTACCCACCAAAATCATTATTTTCAACGGAATTGGTTTTTATCATGTTAATCGATTACTTAAACAATTAGAGGCAAATGATTTTACGATTACATTTATCACATATTTTACCATAAGCGGGACAACTGTTTTGCGCATGCGTAAAATTACTACGTGTACACCACTGTTCTAGAATTGTTCGAATCCGTTACAAACGATCTTATTTGAAGTTTGCCGACACCTCTTTGCTATGAACTTCCATCCGTGTGCGGCCCTTGGGTGAAACGTATCTTCTGTCTTGCTCCTGCATCCGGCTGTCGATCGATGTGTTTTCCAGCGTAATTTCAATATTATTTAAAATTTCTCGAACTTCCTTTCCTATACAATGTAACAGCGTCGCTGCATGTATTTCGGCTAATTCCTCAACACTGCTATAATACTCCAATTTTTGGCTAGGTCGCTCTCCATTTTCATCTTCTCGGGTTGAGATATAGTCTCCATTTTGTTGTTTCGTTTCTGACGCTTTCTTTTTATTAATTTGTTGCACTTTTTCTTCCTTTCACTGATTTTTTTGTATTTTGTTTTTTATTCTGACTGCGCGCCATGTTATATGTATATACTGCGCGATAGGTTTTGATTATCTTTATTATTCAATATTAATATTACAGAAACTTACAAACATAGGTCTTATTGCTACGGAGGTTGGATACTGACTGACTATACGCATGTGCGATCACCTATATGTAATATATTAAATATTACATTTCATTGAGTTAAACACCGACAGTAAATGGTTAAAGAACACCTATTTCAAATGTCAAATCGACAATTTGTGGATTAAACCAACAAGATAAATATTGGTTACGCCTGAACACTATAATTTGTTAAATAACTCTAAAGTGTGCAACAATATAAATATGTTTGTTTCAAATAGGAGCATATGATTCACTTAAATGCAATAATTAAATCAATGCTCAAATTCGTGACACCACGAAAAATGTTGAAATAATCAAATTTCATTTCTCTTCAGTGTACAGGATACAGAAATCTATTCCATTTACAATCACCAGTGAGAATTTTAATTTGGAGAAATAATCCCTTTTGAACAATAAATTTTCAATCCTTCTATTTTTTCTTTTATTTGAGTTTTGGTACCATATGGAACGTTTTCCCTTTCACAGCACGCGAAACCCTTTTTTAACCAAATCAACACATAAAATTTATTGCACGCGAAAATATTTTCACAGATCCGATCCGAAAATCGTATAAATTTTTATCGCCCTATTTATTCCTTACGCTCCTTTAAACCTCGTTCACCCGAATTAAGTGACCCACCCCATCTTGCAATCGTCAAAATATCCTCCCCCTACCCCCACTTCTCATTCCTCTTCCTCCCCTGTTCTTTTCGTAGCCTTCCCGTTGCATAATTCATCCTATTTTATTTACATAACGTGCCGGCTCGCCTTCTCCACTCCACTCCGTTGGCATTTCCAAGTCTTCCAAATATTTGCAGGAACGTACCGGAATAGACGCGGGAGTGCGGTACTCCGGCGCGGTGTCGTAAGCGTGTCGCACAATTCCCGGCGAAAATGAAAAAAAAAAGAGAAACATTTACGACTACCGACGGGCGCTCCGGGATAAAGATTATTGATCGTAATCCCTTGACAAATTCGCTCGGTTCTGCCGCCTTCGGCGCAACGTCCTACCGCACCTGAAACTTTTTTCTCTCGCTCCTGTATTTTTCTATATTGTATGTACACACATCCACAACAAACGCGCGCGTAAGTAAACCAGTGGCGGCTCCTCTTAAAGAGCCATGGGGCCATGACACAAATTAATCATTAAAAAGGTTTTATTTTCTGTAAAAATACCGACAAATACACGTACACACATATACACACACATTTAAGTACAGAACGAACTGCTGTGTACTGAATGAATTAAATGAAATATACAAAAATTATTCTTTTTAAAATGAAAAAGAAAAATAAATTTAGCTAGCTCAACGGATAAAATTTATAAAGAACGCAAAAGAACTATTAACCTCAGAGTTACCCTCGCGAATTAAAACTTGAATCTAACCACGAAAAGTAAATTGTGAGCGAATGAAATCAGACCCTCTTAAATACCTGAAAAATTGTAAAGGTTTTAAAACAAAATAAAAGAACAGAATTTTCAACCCAATGACACTAATTAACAATCAAATTTATTTTTCAAAATGGGTCAAATCACAACTTGTGCAGAAAAAAACTCTGAACTGAAGGTTCTGGCTTAAAAATAAAACTGTACTTGCTTCCAAATTAAAATAGGAAATGCTATTTTCCTATGCAATCAAAAGATTGTGTTTGTTCAGGAAGATAATCAATATCTTTCAATTTCACCCCACGTGGTTTCAACAAATTAAAATCAAACTAAACGTGGACAATTACTAGAAATTTACAAAATTGAAAAACTAAAAGCAAGAGCAATGCTTCTACTCACCCAAACGAGCTGATAGATAAATAAAAAATGAAACAGTAAAATTGAATAACGGAAAATTAACTCTTTAAAGTATAATGAGAAAAAATAAACTAAAATGTATCATCCCAAACAAAAATAATAATTGATCTACTACGTGTACACGTTAATATATTAACAATTATCACAAAAGAATTCCTTGATTGCTATATAAAAGAAATTTAATTTACAAAATCAAAATGAAATACAAAATGGCAACAAATATATACAAAAATACGTCTACTCACGTTAATAGTGGAACAAGAAATTCCTTAACAAATATCCACAATTGGTTTTCTTACAAAAACCCTCTCTCAAAATCGTACAATGCAAATGTATAACAATACGCCAATATTCAATAGAATCCGCATTAAATCAACACTAGCGAACATTGGACAAATTAATGAATGGAATAATTTAAAAAACTTAACACTTAATTAAATAAATCATACAATTTACTCTTACTAAAATTTATACAAAACAAAAATTACTGTGAAAATTTCCGGGTCAATTGAAATCAAACGAACGGAGCAATCATAACAACAAAAACATGCAACTTAAAATACACTCAGCGGTAACGCGGGTTGTCTAACCACAGCAGAACGTTGCGATTCCCATGATTTGATGCGACGAAACGAGCTTTGTATTTATTTATACAGACAAGCGGTGAGAAGCCACGTATAAATTGCCACCGATTTCAGACGTTTGGAGGTATGTGCGGAGAACTAGCGGAAGAGGTCGACCTACACGGCAAAAATTACATTGAAGTGAGGCCAGCCGCATTTTGGCCCGCTATCCGTTGGTTGACCGAGTCATACGGTAGTTATCAGTCATGATTCATTCTTAGCGCGTCATCAGTATGGGAAAGACGCTAGTGAGTGCCAGGTTAACAACCTCGCGTGCAGTCGTTATTGTTTATTGTTTCTTTCCTCTGTTATGCCGTTAATGCGCGTGTATGTTTGTTGTTTTATGTTGCAATGAACAGCATCCATAACCTAATAAATAAATCATTTTCTTCGTATCCCCAGAATGAAAATCGAAATGAAACAACTAGGATGGCCTTTACCGATTTGGACATTTCAAAAACTCAAAATGTTTGCGCGTGTGTTTCTAAAATACGAACAAGAAAATTTAATAGGAACATTTACTTAAGAAACGAATGAATTTGCAGTTACGACCAAAAGCAATCTGTTTCTTGTTTTCCTTGCGTTTTACTCGGTGGAGAATTAACATGGGCGAAGGAACTGTATTGCGCATTTAATGAAATCGAAAGTACACATGAACAATATGTTTAGTTTTTCTATGCTTGGTAAGTTAAATATTTTAACTAGATTAAACTGAGCCTATGGAAACGAAAAATTAGAACAACAAAAGAGTTGACAAAAATCGATCTATGTATTTAACATGAAACGTAAATTGTATTCGATTAACCTTATGATTTATGATTTAAAATTTTATTTGATCCTCATATTTCTTACATTCTTTATTTAACATTATGTTTTATGTACAGTGTAATACAAAATTCACGTCTCTCTAAAATGTCGGCGTGGACAAATGATATATCTACTTTAGAACGTAAAACACATCAGGCAACAATTTACGAAAAATCGAGTGTTGCTTATATTTCGCCGGCATGCACAAACGCGGTTCCTTAAAGGCACAAAACACAACATTCAATTCACAAAATAGAGGAAAATAAAAAAAATATATCGAACGTGTATACATATGCGGCATCTACCGGCTACTTTAGTTAACACATTTTTTTTTTTTTTTTGTTGAATTACCGGCAATATAATATTGTATATGAACGAATAATTTATTTTCGCTATAAGTCTTTACAGTTTTGCTCAATTATGTTTATGTTTTTTTTTTATCCAATCGATCTGTAATTATTATTTTCCTATCAATGTTTTGACTGTGTCCTCATTGTCTTTATAATTAATACACATTATTAATGTAGTATTTTTAATGTTTACGCCATTCAGACACCAACTTTAAATTAAATAAGAATAAGAAGCAAATTATAAATAAATTTCATGAAATGGGCATAATTTTACCCCTTATTTTTAAAGATGTTCCATGACGTTGAGATATATTTTTCAATGGATACAATTTTACTTACGAAGTAGTTTTTGCTAACATGAATTCTTCCATTCGAAACAGATGTTACATAAATACACATGTATGCATTTATATTTAAGTAGATAGATATTCCCCATAAGAACTTAAAGTATTTCTCATTTTAAAATGGCTTCTAAATTTATGTAAGTACATTAAATTTTTTGTGTCGGTTTTATTTTACTTAGGGTCATTATTACAATCGCGGTTTAAACCGTAGATCAATAATCTTCGGTTTAAACTTCATTTTAGACTTACAATCGATATAACTAAAAAAAATAAACTCGATTTTGCCATATTTAATCCTTAAATCGTGATTGAAATAATGGCTCTTAGCAATAAATGTATATAATAAATTACTGCAAGCTGAGCTAAACTGTTTCAAAATTTTGTAAAATTAATAAAATGGAGAGGAGTGAGAGGGAAGGGGGATTTGGCCCGTGATTGTCACGAGCCGCCACTGAAGTAAACGTTGTATACTCGAAAATAGATAGCCATATACGGATTGGGGAATTGGAAAGAGAGGGAAAAAAAACGACTTCGGATGACACGGAACTTAAAATTGGAAAGTTAGAATTGGATTTCTTCTTTTTCCGTATAGAAACCACCGTGCGACTTTTAACTGTATTTTTTTTTTGCCTTTGAGTCGTTAAAGTTTCAGCTTTGGCGCACGTCCAAAATAAATAAACGGCTAACAGATAAAAATACGAGGGCAGGTAGACCAAATAGTCCCGAATAGATTAAACAAATGAAGATGTTTTAATCGCCTCTGAGAACAACACGGCCGCCATCAATTCCGGCTTTATGTACTAAGTGCAAATCCCTACAATAAATACACTTCACGTAAACAGTGCTGTCGTAAAACGTAAATACCGGTTTACTTTGGTAAATTAAAGCGACCAGCTAATTTTATAGAGTTATATCTCTGTGTAAGGTACAATGTACTACTACTCTGAAACATGGTCTGGTACCATTAAAGTTGAACTCAGAGTTGAATTAAACACCTCAGTGACAATAAAATTAATTTGATTGGGCTTTCTTGCCTGCGATGTGTTTACCTACGAATATTCATCTAAACACATCCCCGATTATACTATCGGATCTACGCAGAACAACCCAAAGATTTGAGGAGATTAAAGGAATAAAAACAACTTTTGAACGATCAAAGACAACAATTTAATTGATGCTTTTGGTCCAAACGTAGAGTTTTACCCACACTTAAAACTGTAAATATGCATCCAAAACTTGGGGTATATTCCACGTTATTTTAGGGAAACCTAAATACCCTATAACTCAGGTAATATTGCAAGGTTTTTTAAAATTATAAAGAACGTAACATATTTGTGATAAGTCGCAGCAAAGCTTATCAATATGGATACTTCATCCGAGATCTTCCCCAATAATAACTCCAATAACAATCGACCCCGCGACTGATAGCCAAGCGTGCAAGCCACTAGACCATCAGTCAGGTGGGCAATCTAGAGCATACATTCAATTCTATCAGTCTACCGTTTAAATTAAAGTTACAAACATTATATTTATGTTTATTAGGGAACAAAATACATTTAGTGTTAGTCATTATTAATTTGTAAGTTATTGATGGAGAGCCATACAGGCAATCTGCAATTTCAAAAGCAGGTGAAATATCAATTGAGGTGATTAAAATATTAATATTATCAGCATAAAGCGCAATATTTATAGCTAAGTTTAGAGATAAAGGTAAATCATTTATGTATGTAGATTAGGAAAAGTGAAGAGCCAGAAGAGAGCCTTGGAGTATTCCTCTATCTACAGCGCGTATATTAGATGAGTATTCATTAATTACTACTTTTTGTTTACGATGCGATAAATGGCTTTCAAACCAGCGTAAAAAATTGCCTCTAATACCGTAAGTAGTTAATTTTTCAGGTTAATACATTGCATTAAGTCATATATACGCATGCGCGTTGTTTGGCGCATTGGGTTTGACACTTAGGGTTGCCAGCCGTTCTCGTTTCGGGAGGATTCTGATACTCTGCCCTCTTGTCCTCGTTTGTTTGACAAGTGACAAGCCTTGACAAGACTCTTAGATACACCAAAAAAAGTTTTTAAAAAGAGATATAGATGATATACAAAATGAAATGAATGTTGGGACCTAAAAAAGAAAGGTTGAATAAATGATGAATGATCGTGTTCAATTATGTCACAAATTCACTAATTTTAGCCTTTATTTATTACTCCCCCAAAATTTGTCACCAAACACATGAAAATACAAATATAATAAACTTTCAAACATATGTGTGTGATATAGATCTACGTATTTAGCTTCATTTTTTTGTTTTTTCATTTAGTGGGTTTTTCCTTTTATCCGCTGGCATGCCTGTTTGTCCTTTATTATGAGTCATCCGATCTGCTCTGCATGCGGGTTTCTGTGGAGGTGGACCGTTTCTTCCCCAACTACTCGTGGGATTAACCATGGAGGAAGGACGTTTATTAGCGGGACGACACCGCTAATAAACAGGAATTGGAGCAGGACCTCCATAAGAAGACTTCCACTTCCAAAGTGAGAGTACCTCACAAGGAGGAGCAAAACAATTGGAGCAGATTGGAAAACAGGATGGCATCCATCCCCTCTCAAATTGCGTAGCACTGTGCAAATCAAGGGCGTTGCACCTGGGAGCACATGCAATCGAAGAGGGAGACTTACCTAACTTGGGGCCTTCTGATATCCTACACTTTCTGAAAGGAATAGGATTAGGAGACCAGCTGTAAAACACCAAGAACAGGGGACACAATGGATCTTTTAGGTCGCAGTGTAATATCACCCTTGCAACATATGTTTATACCTATACTCGGGATGTGAAGTGGTTCCTTTTCCTCCTTGACGTCCATTCGGGGAGTTTACTATATTATGGGGAAATAGATGTGGCTAATGGTTACATACCAAGGCTAATAGTAATAATAATAAATGTCCCTTAGTTCTTTTAGCAAAAAAAAATTGCTAACAAAAGTATTTTCGTCAATTATCCACCTCCTTAGAAAACTTGTCTCTGATAAAAGCATAGGTTAAATATGAATAGGTGCTAAATCAAAGACTTAAGGGCGCTCCATTTAAAATTTAATGCAATATGGATGCGTTTACATACTTTTGTGACATACTCTTTATGGTTGATAGTATTTTTAGATCCCATAACATTGAGTTTTAAATTGAAAACAAAATGTGTGTCTCCAAAATGCAAAAATAAGTTGTAATAAAAGATTCAATTGTTCAGTTGCATACCTTAACCACAAACTCGTTAGTTATAAAAGATGAAATTCATATTTTTACAGCAGATTTTTTCGAAATTATGTAGATATTGTTTTCCTATCGAGTGATTACTTCATTAACATACCAAGGATACGTCTTTTTTTATCTGAAATCTTCTTGAATATTTTATACACAACTTAATGATCAGTATATTTTCCCCATCTAGCCAAATTTACACAACGGTAAGTGAAAAATAGTTTCTAATTGAGTTGGATTATCTGCATTGACCAAAAAAATGTATGACTTTCATTTACAATTTTTTATGCGGGAAATAACTTAAATAAATCAATAATAGCGTGCATTCCACTAACTTGCATAACTTAACATTTTATTTTTAGTAGACATTCTTTTATGCAATACATACTTATTCCGACCGCACAATTGTACAGGCAACCGTATTATTATAATCTCTTCCCTGTGGACTATATTTCGCTGTATATCGCAACTGCGTATCAAACAATCTCTATTAAAATATCTTGTTTGGAGTCGTATCACCATTTTAATTCACGCCCAGACAAAAATTCTAATTTACCCCGAACAATATAACCCCATTACTCACGCCCATATACACTTTGTTTAGTGCCTGATACCGAAACAGCATTGACAAAGAACAAAAACCAGACGATCACCCGTCCTAGATTAACCGAAATAACACCCTGCCATTTTGACTACCTTCCTTTCGACTCCGAAGGGTAACCCATCCCTTTTTGCATATGCCCTTTTATATTCCACCCCTTTTGGTGGGATAGCTGTAGCAAGGAATTGCTGTTTCCAAATGTTAATTTTTTATTACATTTTAATGATCGATTTTATCCCGATTTTCAAATCGGTTCATTTTTAACCTACGCTGTTTGAGTTCGACGCTTGTCTGGAGTTGAAACAGCACCTCTCCCACGTCGACGTCTGGGGGGCAAGTGAATAAATAAAAGGTTTTACTTGGGAACGTAAAAATCCGCAGAAAATTGGGGCAAAAGGTGGAATAAAAGGCAGGGTGGGGGATGACTTCGATTTAGGATTTCGCCAAGGGATTATTGCGCTAATTCTGGAGGGCTTTTTGCGTTTGTTTTTAGTAATACTGAAGGGTGAATTTTTTTCACGACGGAAACAGTAAAAACGAAATGTGAAGCGAAAAAATTGCATCTTATGAAATATTTTTTTCGTGGTTGTCATTTAAAATGAATGCACGCCAGAAAATGGTTTGCATAATAACAATTATTATAGAAATCAAACTCCTAAAACACATATCGTAGCTTACCTTATGCAACCAAATACTGGACAAGTATTATTATAATTGATAAATGATGATAACATAATTGTAAAAATAGGAACTAAATCTTCAACAAAAGAAGTTTAGTAAATCAGTCTTTAGTACTAGCCTTCAGTAACAATGATTTGTATTAAATGATGAATTTTTTTTGGTTTTTAGGGGTGAAGTGTATTTGGCAGTTCCTACTCTAGAAAAAATGTACTCACAATCAGTGACATTAGAACTCGGTTGAGCAATTGGTCTTATTCGTGTTTCTTTACCTTCTTCTGTCCACACACGACACACACGCATTACTGTAATTGCAGTACAATTAACAAAGCGGTCAATTTTGGCAAAATGACAAACCAACATCTCGATAGCCAGCAATTCTACCCCTGTCAAAGTCACAAAGTCACACGGTGATGATTTTGACGTCTTCGAACAGGCATGAGGATATCAAGGACTTTGCAAAAAGGAAGATCTGAACATGGCTAGATAAAGAAAGTGCAAAGAAATGGAGTTCAACTGAAGGTTAACTCCATACTACAGAGCTGATAAGGGATAGGGATGCTAGATTCTCTGATAACCTACTCAGACGCAGCAAGTAAGAAGCTAAAACATTACTGGGCCGGTAACTGGACACTGTTCCCTGAAAAAAGCATCTATAGAACACAGGTCGAGTAAGCGAACCGTAGTGCTGAAGATGCGAACTACAGGAGGAAACGAGTTTACATGTAATCTGCACATGTGAGGAACTGAAGGCACTCAGGCAGAAATATTTCGGGAAGGATTTTTATTGGAGCCCTCTAGGGTTCTCAAATTTCCACTGGGCAAGATACTGGGTTTTACAGAGAACACCAAGCTGTTCGAGTGGAAGTAAAAGATTTAATAGGGACGGTACAATGACCACCCAAGTCAAGTGTCCGGACTATAGGTACTCACCCTAACTAAATGAATGAATGAATGAATGAATGATTGAATAAATGAATGAATGAATGAATGAATGAATGAATGAATGAATGAATGAATGAATGAATGAATGAATGAATGAAACTTTCTGACAGTTATATGGCTTCGACTGTTTATCGATGATCCGTCAACCAATTCAAATTCGAGGCCATAACCGACATTAAAAGAGCATTATTCATCCCAGACAGAGGGGAATACACAACATATTACTAAAAATCTAATCTCCCGAAGAAAAATAATTTTCCCGAATAATATTTATAAAAACACTAGGTAAACTTGGCTTGAACTAACAACAAAATAATGAATAATCAATATTAATAAAAATAATCGTGTTTAATTAATATTAATAATTAATAGTTCTCATAATTTTATCAATAGCATTTTGACCCAATATGGGTTATCATAATTCCTGTAAATAACAATATTTAATATTTGACATTTAGGTTATGCAACCAAATATATATATATATAATTGTGATCCCAAGATACCTCTCGGTGTAGGGATATATTATTCTATGCTCTACACAGTATTTTCCACCTTCCTCTGTCCTTGGCGATATTTCATGCCTCCTCCACACTCATCCCTCTCCCCCTATAGCTTTGCTACCTGTAGGTATTCCCAATTTTCTAGAGTACGTCCTCTTCCTGTTCTTGGAATCACTCTTTGCTTCCCATACCCCTCCTCGGTTCTGTCTCGTTTCTCCCATCCTTTGAACGTGGTCCCACCCATCCCAGCTGTTTTTCTTCTAGAAGTCTAATATTGATTTTGTTTCTAATTCTGTCCTCACGTCTTCGTTCCTGATCCTGTCTCGTCTTGTAATTCCTTTAACCCCTCGTAAGTACTTCATTTCAGTCGCCTGAAGTTTACTTTTCCATGTCGTATTTATTGTCTATATCTCACTACCATACATCAGAGTTGGTCTATATACAGTTTTAAAAATGGTCATTTTAGTTTTTCTAGTTATTTCGTTTTTCCTTATAAATGTACGGTTTATTGCATGATATAACCTTATAGTTTTTTTATATTCTTTCTTGTATGTTTTTATCTTCTTTTCCGTCGTTCTGTATAATTACTCCTAGGCATTATATGCAACCAAATAAATATTTGTTAAATTCCAATAACTTCTTTTCTAAGTTTTGAAACTGTTTTAAATGAGTAACAAGTTAACTAAATTAGTTTTTTTTAATACTAAATAACTGTATATATTCCAATGTATAAATTCCTTAAATTTTCAGCCCAAAATTAGAATAACAATGTTACGACACGCGACGGAATATGACGAAAAAGGGGAAGTCGAACACCTGCGTATCGATTTTATTCTTAGTGCGGGTATTTCAGCAACGGCGATGTCCAAAGATCAACGAGCTGGATGCTAGACTGACTAGAGGGACCGCGAAGACAGCGAGACTGAAAAAACCGGGTTTCCATTTTACCGCGTTCCCCCTCCCTCTTTAGTCCGTATCTTTTTTCATTCATAACTCTGGTTGACCGGCTGGTTCGATGCCTTGCAGACTGGTAGGGATCTATCGTCGCATAGCTATAATGAGGGATACTATTAATACGTGCTTGTATTTTTTTTTTTGCTTTTCCTTGTTGGAAAATATAGCGGCTGTCGTTAACTGGCTTCCTAAAGTAGGTCGCTGCACAATCTAAATCGGGAATAGCATAATGATTGGAATTCCAAGTTGTTTCAATAAATAATCTCCCGCTTTTGCATATATTTTAATTAAGTGATTGAAAGCATAAATTAATATACAGTTTCTGATAAATAAAAGCGAGAACGTGTAGTTTAAAATTAGTACGAAAAAATCCGTTAGATGTTTTGCGAAACAATATTATGAACACTGTCAGATTGGCGCTTTTATAAATCCATTAAAAATTATGTAAGAGCCAAGTACAAAACAATCAACTTTAAGTAATTGTACAAAAAAGAGGTTTGACGAACAGGTGTATAAATTGCTTGTGAATCTATTGCTCTCCGCACAATTTTTTTCGACAAGAAGATGATGGTTAGTTGTGACGGCGTAAACTAAGATCTCATCCAAATTCAATTATAGCACCAGCGTACATCCCAGAAAACTTGCAAATCTTTGAGAAATCAAGGGCAGACTTGACTCCTTAAACGCATTATAGGGCCAATTTTTTCGGGTTTTAGTTAATTTTTTTCCCGACGTCTAAATAGTCTGCCTTAGGTTAGATTAGATAAGGGATGGGATGGCCTACGGACTCGTTTCACATCTATTGTGATCCCTTTCCTAGAAGATGCTCTTTAATTTTGTCCTCTTAATTAGGTCTATCATCCTTGGGAACGGCTTATTTGTGGAAGTGCTAGCTGCAGAACTCTCCACACGCATTACTAGAAACCTTGTCTTCTCTAAGCACGCACATGAACTGGTGTTTCTTCACCTCTTGAGAGAATCTGCAAGTAGCATTATTTGCCAGGTCTATGTTGTACATATGCCCATTTAGTCTACAGTGACCAGCTAGCATTTTTCCTATTTTCATTAAGGAGATCATTAATAAATTCAGGCCCCAGATCTTTTAGAGATTCTTTTGCTCGTCTCTATCCTGCTGACTGTTGCGATCATTGGGCTGATTATGTATCCATACATTGATGGATTTTGTAATTTGCGATTTGGTAAAGTCAAAAAAAAAGGCCAGCTCACATCCAAGTGGCTAGAAACTCAGGTCAATGTTAACTCCCTTTGGGTACCAACCTCATTTAGGGCGCTTACGCAATCCCAAATTAACTTAGAATCTTACGGAGCTAATCACTTTAAGTGTGGACTGACTGTGATCAGATAAGATAACGATGCTTTTATTTGACATGATTTATCTTTCTATATCTCTGACGCAATGGTGACTATTGTGTCTTGGCTGAAGCTTGCGGAAAGAGCCTTTTAAGGCTTTTTTGCGTATATTTCAGCTTGAGCCGTATCCCTGTTCACAGTTTTATCTGGTAATTATACCTATTTTCTATCTAGATTGAATTTTTGAACCAATGGCATCAATGGCATCCAAAAGCGGTTATCTTAAGTTATATAAAGTTTGAAGTCAGCACCGTGGTATTTACTTATCCATGTTTGATTATGCATAAGTCTATGGGCTGTAGACCTGGCAGTTCCTTGTATGTAATTATGTAAACGAGCAGGTTTACAATCCTGCCATTGTAGTGGAGGGGGTCGAAACCATTGCACCTGTGGCACACCGACATGTCAGTCTTACTACTTAGCGTTTTAGCTGCACTTTTAGCCACTACACTACTGCCGTACGTTATCAGGGGTCTAATTTCGCTTGTGTATAACCACAGAGTCTTCTTGCACCTACCTAGGGCGATAGTGGCTTTGTTGGTGTATTGAGTCTTTATTGTTCATAAATGTCACAGCGTAGAACACCATCATTTAAAATATAAAAACAAGACAAAAAAACAACAATGAAATAACAATTTCCTGCGTCAATATAGGACAGTACAAACAAATAAACAAAGAATAAAAGTAAACAATATAAAGCTAATAGTCAAAGGGCTTACTGAAAAAATCATTTAGCGAGTAAAATAAGTTGCTAACGAAACATATTTTGAAACTTTTTTTGAATGTGTGATGCGGCATTTTTTTAAAAGTGAGTTTCAAGTGATTATATACTTTAATATATTGCCAAACTACTTGGTTCTGTATTTTTACAAGTGTGTTTTCGGTGGAAGTAGGTGTGGACTGATCTTACCTCTAGTACTATGCACTGTTCTAGTTATATTTTGATAGGGTTATAATTATTGTTACAAAATTTGCAGCTTCCTAGAATGTACATGATGCAAGGTCAACCTTAGCAGATTTATTAAAATAATAGTCTCAAAGCCTCCGATTAATTGAATATTGCTCTAACGCATTTTTTTTGTAATATGTGGGGCTTACAGTGTTTCCAAAAGAGCCTATAACAAAGGCAAGATGAACTCAGGCAACAACACAAGCTGTCTCCTACACACGATTGTGAAAGCATTCTATGACCACCACGGTTATGGTTTTGCCAGATTTTGAATGTGTTCCATGATAGGCGGAGTCACTGGTAACACCACAAAATGTTGAATTATGAATGGTGAGTATTATATTATTATGCTAGAAGTCAGTGTTCGGGAGGCAGTCCAACCTAAAGAATTTGTTTTTTTTGTTAGGATTCAGCGTGAGGTTGTTCTCTTGAAACCATTTTTTCAGAGATTGTAGGTCGGTTTCCAACCTCTACTTCAACTCTTCGCCAGTTTCAACGTACGGTGTAAGAAATGTCATCGGCGAACAACACAAAATGTCCCCCAACAACTTCAGGAAGATCATTAATGTAGAGTAGAAAAAGAAGCGGTCCAAGAACCGATCCTGGCGGAACACCATGAGCATTTACACGCCAGGCCGATGTGATTTGACTGCAAGTCAATCTACTAGCTGCCACACATTGTTTTCTGTCGGTCAGGTAAGATATAATTAAATCTAAAGCTACACCTCTAAAACTCATTCTTTGCAGCTTTTGAAGAAGTATCGATTGGTGTACGCTATCAAAGGCCTTTGTTAAATCCAGTAAAGCCCAGGCTGTGACTTATTTTGAATACCGTGTTCTGGATGTGTGGGTTTCGTGTTAGTCTTTGATTAAACCACACCCCAAGGTAATTCGCCTCTTTGTCATATGGATTCCTTTTACCTCCTATCACTAGTGATTGTAGGCCTTCCAGCGTTCTTTTTCTCGTGAACGTGACAACTTGTGTTTTCTAAGCATTGACTGATAGTCGCTCTTGTTTACACCATTTGTCAACCGTATTTAGAGCTGTTTGCATAAGCTCCACCAGAACCTTTAGAAACCGTGCTCTAACAACTATTGTAAGGTCGGCAGTATACCTAGGCAGTGAAAGCCTTTTCCAGTCATCTTCTGCATTAGGTTTGCACTAGAGTAGCCCACAGCAAGAGAGGTAAAATTCCGCCCTGTGGTACCCCCCTCCGCTTCGAAGGTAGCCTCACTGATTGTGGATGTAATTATCCTTCTTTTCAGGTTGGCTCTCACCCACTGCAGAAGCTTCGACCTTTTCTCTGTGAAGCCTTGTTGGCCTGCCTTAATTTCCATCACTATAATTCCAGTATTACTGAGACGTAAAATGTAAACTCTACGCAAATAACTGTAATTGTCCCCTTGTTTTTTTTTTTGCTTTCTGCTTATAGTGTTCATCGATTTGATATTTTGCATTAAAACTACAGCCAGAAGGTTACACTTTTCTTGTCATTGGCTCTTAAGTCTAAACACTAATAACAATGAGTAACTGATAGAATATTTAGAATAGACGGTCAATTGGAGAAAACCAGAACACAGAAGCCCCGGACATATTCCATTCCGGATTTCAGGGTGAACATGTAAAACTGCTTATTTGTACTGCACGCTCCCTTTTACAATTCCAAAAACACAGTTTATTGACGCAACTGCGTACACAACACACCATGTGACATTCATCCACCGGCTGATGTTTGTGTGCTTGCAATAGAGAACCGATCGGTAGTACTAACTAACATTTATTTATTATTTATGCAGATGCCATCGATCGAACCGACGATAATTGTGATAATAAATTGTCCGAGTTGATGCGGAATTCGGGTGGTTTTTACTGTAGTCCGGACTCGATTGAATTAATTGATTTTGGGTGCGATCGGCAAAAAACGCATCCGCGGTTATCGATACTGGATTGATACATTACGCTCTGTCGATTCGTAATAGCTTGCAATAAATTATATCTATGAATATTCCGATGTGAGCAGGTTATATGAGCGTAGTTTCTGTCTGTGTAAACACATTTTGTTTTGTCTGGTTTTATTCTGTTAAAATATATTGGTGGAAAATAGAGGAAACTACGAATATAAAAAGGGTGCCGCAGGGCATTTTGTCGTCACGGGGAAAATGATTGAGTTATACTGATGGGATTGACGACCAAAAAAGGGTTAATATAAAATAGGTAGCATATATCAGATAAACTGCAGTTTAAATTTTTTTATGAATTTGTAGGATAATTTCCAGAAGATCCTTATTAGTGTCCTAAATTCTTGTTTCATAATCTTTCTTTAATAGGAAAACTTACACACCAAAATTCTCTAAAAGGTGTTTACAAAAATCTGCCATATACATATTTAGCTTCGCCAGACCGCTCACAGTCATTAGTTCTTCCAAATTCTTCTGTTCTTTGCCTTTTTCTCTACAGTCTAGTATTTGTTTTCCTTCAGGTCCTCATTTATTGTCTCTCTCCATTTCTTCCTGGGTCTTCTCCTTACCTTCTTCACCGCTGGCTCCTTCCACACTATCAATTGTTCTTTCCTCACCTATTCTCTCCAGGTTTGAGATATTTTTTATTTTGGTTAGTTAAACAACCTGGTTTGTGCGCCTCTCTCATCCCTTTAAGATGGACTTATATACCCTTATTTTTGCTTTCATAAAGGTTTGTCACGAAGTTAATATGTTGTCTACAGGTCTCCCGCGCACCTATTGCTTTTAGGTAACTGTCTGCTTCCCCAAACTCCATCCTCTCTCCCTCTTTGATATTAATACTAATTTTCTTCCGTCTTTCTTCTTATTAATCACTCTTAGCTGCAGAAAACGAGACGTTACTTGCCCTAACTTTCTTTGCTTCATAGTTAGAAGTACTACACCGTCGGCATATGCTACACATTAATGGCTTTTTGTTAGTATCGTCCCTTTCCTGTTAAGTCCACTCTCTCTCATGGTCGCCTCTATTATCATATTAAATAGTAGGATGGGTAGGGGGTTACTTTGTCTCAGTCCATTTCTTGCTTCGAACTTTTCCGATATTCTTCCATTTACTCTCACTAAGTTTATTGGCCGTTGTAGCGTCAATCTAATAGGACGAAATACCTTTTCCAGCGCTTCTAATTCCTCCAAGGCTTTCTATAGCTCCTGTCTTCTCAATGAACCGCTCTCTTGAAATCCATGAAAGAGCTAACGTGCCCTCATCTTTGTGGAAGCGTGATGGTTGGAAGCAAATCGTTGACTGTGGCAACTAAACTTAGCCAGAGGCGGTCGTTCACGTTAGCAATGAAGATTTTGTCGTGCGTGGCAAGGATTTAAAGTATTTAAAAGGTAAGACTGAAGAACTCCCATTTACGTACAAAAAAAAAGAAGTTAAATGCGTACAATTGAACTCCCAAAGCGGAAGTAAACATTATAATTTAAATCGCTATTTTGATAATCGTTTAAATTATCGTGTTTTCTTTTGTTATAACTAATACTAACTACAATGAAGCATCGACAGGGTAACAATTAAACTTAGACACTTAAAGAATACATTCTGGACCCATATAAGCCAATGAACCAAAAGTAACTCGTCACAATCAGTTTTCTCGTTTCCTTAGATTTCTGAATATCCAGGCACTCACAGTACAGCAACTTTATTGCTGTCCATCAAGCTATTCATTTCTCGACTAGATTTATAGACCATTAACTATATGTTAGTGCTGATTTCAGTATGGCTTAGCTGTCAGTTGCAATACAGATCCACTTATTGTTATAAGTCTTCTTAAGCCTTTTGACTGATTTCTTTTGCTGGCGCTTATCTAATCTATGATTTCCACTTTAAAATATCTGTTAAAAAGATATTTTGATTGGTCTGATCTCATCCTCAAAAGGTTGCTTTTCACATGATGAACAATATTGTGTCCCAATTCTGAATATCTATTGTTTTGTGATTATGTGCGCTGGCGTTTTGCACCTTTTCGATGTAAATAAAAACACGTCGTGGTTCTTACTTACTACTATATTTGATTAAATTAAAGAAATGAAAACAAGTAAAGTTACATTGGTTTTATACGGAAGTTGGTGATTGGTTTTACTCGTTGAATTGAGCTGTGTAGATATAACTATTCTGGCTATGTTTCGTGACTACATATCTGCAACTACTCTTCTTTCGGGCAGTTTCTGCCTTTTTAACGACTGGAAGCTTTCCCGAAAGCGGGGGGTAACAAACAAACTAAGGGCTGTAAACATACGTCACGGGAAAGTACGCTGTGAACGTCAGTCCCTCGGTAGTTCGCAGAACCCGTAGAAAGTGGTTAAACCGGCCGAGGGCTATCAAATATGACATAAAAGGATTATCTTAAATACTAGAAATGCATAATCAGGTATTTACAAGAATATTGTGCCTCTCTTTTCCGAACATCGATCATTTGAAAGTTTTTGCAATCTGAGATGGCCCATTCTTGCCCACCCCAAGAGAGACTAGCACTCCATTACTGCTGTTGGAATAGTCTAAACCAACAGTTAAGAACACAACTAAAATACAACGAAATACAGGGATATCAGATGAACTATGAGACGCAGAGCTATTTAATGTAAAGACTGAAACATAACATGAACCTAGAAGACTTAAAAGTAGACAATTGGATGAGATGTAATAAAGCTTAAGATGAATGACATAACCTTACGATAAAACGCTATCATCCACCCCTGGAGCTCTTTCTTCCCAGATTTAATACTCGTTCTTAACTATTATAGAAAATCACTGCCTGCAAGCATCACTACATATCATCCATGTTAAGCAAATGACCCTCTCGAACACGTGGACACGGAAAATCATTGCCCGCAATTACGGTTGTGATTTATGGGAATATATGAACGCTTAGACGCTGGTGCTCTGCTTAACTAACGATCGCCCGGTTGATTGAATAAGGAGATAGCATGCGTCGTAAATTTAAGAGCCATCCGGGTCCCATCATATCCTTTAAGTGGAGATTTTATTAAGAGGGAAGAGCGTGGTGGCCCTCTCTTGAATACTTTGGCGCTACTCGCGATGCGTACGAGGATCACGCAGTGGCGCGTTATACAATCCCTTTAAGTAGCGGACACTGATGGGGGAGACCTTCATTTCGGAGGTCGTTCCGTTCGCGATACGAGATTGTAAAATTTTTACGTAAAATCTTTACGACGCAAGTCGCGAGGATGGAGAAGATGAATAGAACGTCATTTGCATTTTTGAGTAAATTTGCCTTTTCCGTCTCCTGAAACCATTATTGTTTGCTTTAACCATGTGAAGCCTGGTTCCAATAATTTTTCCTGGATTTCATTAAAGTGCTATTCATAGATCATACATTAATAAAGATAAGCGTAGTGTCATTTCTCATAATGCTTTAATATAATGGATAGCTACCTGCCAGGATGATTGTTTGAGCTTCTGAAACCGACTATAAATTTCTTTACATAAATTAGACAAAGCTTTCTGCATAAGCCACTTCTGGATCTTACTATCCTGGCGCAAGTACTAAATTATATCTAAACAGTGGCATAGCGAAAAATCTTGCAAGTACCATTGTAAGAATTCGAAATTCCATCCTGTATAATTGCAAGTATTTAAATTCATTTTATTAATACGTAGTTGATAGGTACCTGTGGCATTTGGCATGAGTAGCGTCTACCTAACAGGAAATAATAATCTATTTTCGTTAAAGACTCGCGTAATTAAAATAATATGGTATTACTTTGTATGTTATCAGCTTCTTTGTTTATTATATGTTACATATGCTGTTCAGCAGTTCCCACGTTCCTCTCAAGTAGGGCGTCTGAATGTCAGAAAAATAACGCCTTCGGTCATGCTTGCGCCCTCCTGTAAAGAGAAGCGAGACTAGTTATCGGTGCGAAATGACGTCACAATCAAAGTTTATAAAAACCCTTAACATAGCTGTTTTCAATTAATTAGTCCGCGGTCCTTCAATTTAGCTTCAGGAATAAAGCTCGCGTCCCTTCGTCGGGCGTTTCTAAACTTAAAATTTAAAACTTCTCTTTTTTAGAATTGTAGTCAAGATACGCTTAAAAATTCGAGAAAAGGAAGCAAAGCTTTCCTCGGGAGGTGTTTAGTGATTTTGTGTTAAATAGGTTTAAATTACCCCTTTTCTTGGCTTAAATTTTTGTGGGTGTTGTGTAAGTTTTGTGCCTTATAATTTGGATTACGAGAAGAATTAATTACCCACATCGGCCGGTAAGATGTTTAAAGAATCTGCTTAAAACTAACGAAAGCAATTATGTATAAACCGTTACTCGTTCGCTCTTTCTCTCTCCCTCAATAAATTATTATTGTAGTAAAAAAAAAAATTACTTCTGCTTATGTTAAACGACAATATAGTATGTTAAAATATTCATTAAGATAATTGTGATTTTGTTTTTTTTGTTCACTTGTTATTTCATTTAATTGTGTAGTTTGTTAGATTATTTCCAATGTCTTAAATATTAAATATATAATTGTAAAAAAGAGAGTCGTTCTATTATTTCACCATTTTTTTTAAACGAAGCTCAGTTTAAACCCTCAGTAAAGACCTGGAGAGGAAGTTAATTTTGTAAGAGAAAGCCGACGAGGTGGGTAAATCAGCAATCTTTAGGCTAACTAGCGGCCCTGCTTCGACTGACGGAGGAAAACACCGTTGGGAAACAACTTTGGCTAAAATTACTAAAACCATTCGCTACGGAACAAAAAGTTTGTTTCTCCAGCAGTGGTGGCCGGTCAAAAACTGGAGGGGTTGTCTGCGAGACGAATTTAGCTTGCCTTATTTGAATTTGGGCTGGCCATCCACAAAAGTTTCCAGACAAGAAAACCCGTTCCGTTACACCATTACAATTCGCAAAATTGGAGGGCCCTTTAGAGGGCCGGATTTGCCCCTCTCCCCTGGGGGGGTTGCGGAAATATATTTTACGCCACATTTGGATGAAGATCCCTATTGTCATTTGAAAGCTTCTAAAGATTATAAAAAAAAGGTAAAATCCGTTAGGATCATATTTGAAAACCAAGAAAGCTATTCAAAGTGATACTCTTGCTCAATCATTTTATCGAAGACATGAGATTTAAGTAACCACCATCTTGCTGAAAATAATTTCTTAATACATAAGTTGTCGACTCACTGATTTAGATTAAATATCTATTTTAATTTTGTACTACGCAGTTCTGTTTTAGATACAAACATAAGCGATATCGCAGTTCAACGCTGAAACAACATGACTATGATTTATTAGTTATTATATAATTCTTATCTTAGGTGAATATTACTGTATAAAAGTTTTTTGTTAAATATCTTTTGTTAAAAAGTGTTTACAGTATAATATCTGCATCATTCTGTTTGTTCTTTAAATTGGGGTTTATTTACACGTAAATTAGGTACTAGTATCACAATGTTTGCAACTTTACTATTTACAAAAACGTTTAACATAAATAAAAGAGTAATAAGCAAAAACGGCATTTGCTAAAAAAAAAGCACATTAGAAAAATAGAAATTTTAATGCCATTAAATAATCTGCGTTCTAGACTACTCAAATCTGCATTCAATTCATTTACACCTAAAAATTCACTTATATCATTTTTTACCCTTGCAAATGTAACTTCGCACAAAACAATATTATTCATAGAAGTTTCACTAACTTCAGTTTTGCTATATTTTCCACAGATGGCACTGTATGGTCAAGATTGTTTTTTGATAGATAATGCTGTAAATATGACTTGTAGAGAACTTGTTTTATGCTGCTTCAGCATTTTGTCTTATTGATATTTTTGGAATATTGTGATTAACACTAAGGCTCTGATTAATAATTGTAATTTCTTAATTTAATGATTTATTTTTACTTTTTGTCTTACACTAAAAGAATTTTTTGGTGAAACTAAATATAAATACAGAAAAGGATGATATTTTTAAGTAATTAAATCATTTTTTATTTAAACACATAAGAGAAAGGTGGGACATAAAAAAAGCTATTAGTTAATTAATTAGTTTTTTAATTTAAATAAGTGGATTAATTATTTTATTTTACATCATCAGAGAGAGAGAAAAGACTTCAAATGATTCACTTATTTTGTTACACTGAGAGGAAAAACATCTCTCCTCCAACGCTATATATTTTTTAAAAAAATAATAATTCAAAAAATGTTCCACTTTGTTGTTTAAATGTGAATTTAACTCTATTTAAACATTTTTAATCCTACTACCTACTCAGACTCGTAAAGGACTGTACAGAAACAAACTAGATCCATATATTTACTTGTCCGCATTTTGGGATCGCGAGTTCGAATCTTGCCTGGTCAAATACGATAGCCCGTTTTTTTTTCCAGGGCCATAATGATGATTAAGAGGCAGATTAGCCTGCGCGGGGATGCCTGACAAACAATAAACTGCTTAGGCGGCTCTATCTACTTCAAAAGAAAACAAATTGACATAGTGAACTATGTCATATTCTTAAATTTACTGCATAGAGATGTTGAGGTATTCGACTTGATTGACATCGATAGAGCAATCACGTACCGATACATACTGTGAACGTCGCAGAATTAAGAGAAGCAATATGATTTTATAATACAATTAGATATTTGAAGTTAGGTAAAATTGAAAACTTTTCCAGACCAATGTAAACAAGTTTTACAGCCATAATTATAATGGCACAAATGGAAGCACTTATTCCTTGCAATGTGCGCTAGAATTTGTAGCAATTTCGTACATGAGAAATTCTTTACCGCTTCCAGCTCTGTAGAAGTTTTAATGGCGTCATTATTCATTTCTATTGGTACTTGAATTGGGTGGAAATAAGCTTAAAATATATGCATTCAATGTATGTACACGTGGCTTTAAACACCTACATATGTATCTCATTTAAATTATGCATTATGAGTTCTATCTTGAGTTCAGCTTAATGGATTTCTAAGTAGCAAATTTCGCAAGGTACTTTATCTACGGGCATTTGCAATGCGTCATTAATAAATAGTAATGATGAAATTTATGTACTTAAACAATAAAGTTGTAAAGATTTGTTATGTGGGGAAAATGTTTTAATAACTGCATCAGAAATAATATAGAGCTCATTGTGGAATTTCTGATGTATGATGAGTTTTGTATTATTTCTTGTGAAGAAATTATAATGTTGAAGCGTCATTTATATACGTTTCCCCAAACCAAGAATATATTAATATTTACTAACGGACAAAAAAAGCCCTGAAGTTTAGTAATAAATAGAAACTTAATAATGTATTCTCGTTATGTTTTATCCATCTCTAAAGAAATAAGAGATTCATCTGAAACCCGAATAATCCATCATATCTAATAGAATTACAAAAATATTTTGTATGAAATTGCAAAAGCAATAACGATATGAATGTCTATCGTGGGAATTTATACGCTGAGTTATGCACAAGAAACGAAAGCTCATTCATATCATTTCAACATACATCTCTACTTCTCCACTTCCATAGAATGTGCGAAATTATATGTAGGAATTTCTTAAACTCCGCAAAGCGGCGTGGTGTAGTCGAAACGAGAACAAAGGAACGCGGAATATCTGGTGCCGTTGGCTGCGGTTTCGTTATTTAACACCAACACGAGAGCAGAGAAAATGTAAATTATAATTTCCATTCGGGCAAATATTCAGGGAATCCTGTACAGCTGGTGATACATAATTTAGAGCCCTGTCGCAGAGCTTTTGTGTAACGTTTGTTTTTATTTCCACGAATAAATATTGGGAACGAATAAACATAATTGGTAATTGTTATAAATTTCCCGAAAAGCAAATTGAGATATTTTCTTTCTAAGGTTTCGTTTCATAATTTTATGGTGAATTTCTCTTTGCGAGTGTAATAACAGGATGCAAAATGAAGTGTTTTATTGGCAGATTTCTTAACAAGTAAAACGACTGGTGAATTGTATGAAACAGTTCCTTGGTCGACTGTCAGCGTGAGTAATGTATTGTTTGATCTGCTGCCCATTTTGTTAATTCATTTGATATCGTATTTAATTCGTATAATTTGTTTTATTCTGTCATCAAGGATTCGCATAATAAACATGTTAATATATTGATGTGTGCACACTATAGATATAAGATCATTATTTTCGTGCAGGAAGATAGATTTAGTTGTAATTCCCTCATTATATTTTAAAGAATTATTTTTTCCGTTTTTCATTTTTCTGTTTCATTTAATTTATTAATCACTCGGGTTGGGTGTAAAAGCATTGTTCTTGTTTTTAATTTTCATTTTTGTATAATTTCTAGTGTTCCACGAATTTATTTGTTTTATTTTGAAACCACGTGGATTGTTTTGAAAAATAGAATTATCTTCCTGAACTAATTAATCTTTGGCTTGATATAGGAAAATAGCATTGTCCTATTGTTAATTTAGAATCAACGTGCAGTTTTTGATTTAGGCAGAAACCTCTGTTTCAGAAATTTGTAATTACCTTTTTTTTTTCTTTTTTTATAATAAATTTTGACTTGTTAAATAAATTGTTGAGTTAAACTTCTGTTCTTTATTTTATATTAACATTTTCAATTTTTGGGGTATTAAAGAAGTCAGATTTCTTTAACCCGCAGTTTACTTTTCGTGATTAGATTCAAGTTTTAATTCGCGAGGGTAACTCTGAGGTTAATTGTTCTTTTGCGCTTTTTAAAAATTTTATCCGTTGAGCTAGCTAATTTAATTTTTCATTTTTCTTTTTTAATATTCATTTTGCATTTTCAATTCAGTCAGTATACAGCAGTAGTTTCTTTATATACTTATAGAAGGGTTTTAATCCTTCAAGTAAATATTCTTTAATGAAACATTATTCACCAACTAGCTGGTAATTTAATAGAAATAATGTCAAATATCACATTAGTTTGAAAATCCTTTTTACTAATGTAAGAGTACGGAGGATCTACAAAGGATCTACCCAGATTTAATGGAAAAAGAAACTATTAAACTGTTATTATTATACTTATTAGTATGCCAAAATTGATCTAACTCGTTTTATGATGTAGTTGTTTGTTTTTAATATTGTCGCGATCCTTTGCCCTAAAGGGTTGAGGGTTTGAGCCACTCGCTTTATTAAACTTAATTGTGCAAACTTCTTTTAGACCCCTCACCACAAACTGCACTAAACTGGAGGTACGTTTTCAAATAGCAAAGTATCATATCAGCAGAAACACTGACTGGCTAAAATGATGAATGAATGTTCAATGGTTTTGCTGTGAAACCGTAATGCTGTGATGGTGGTTTTCGTAAATTCAGTGTTTTCATGTTTACTCCGATTTGCCTTTGTCAATGTTTCGAGCAAATTTTCTTAGAAATTAATGTTAATTTTTGTACAAGTTTTAGTAAATGATTTAATTGTTTAATTTGATTTAAATGTTCAGTTGTTTTAAATTAATTTCACTCTTTAAAATGTTTAGGTTTTGCTCATGTTGTTCATGTCCTTCTTAGAATTTTTCTTCTATGATCTGTGCGCGGTTTCGTTGCACGCAGCTGTTGCTATATGTATACGACTGTTGAACATTGTAAGAACTAGTTCCCAGATAGACGAGCGCGTAAGTACATTATATTTTTAAATTCATTGCTGCCATTTTGTTAATACTTATGATTTAAAGATTTGAATTCGTGTTTATTGATTTATTTCGTCCATCAAGGAACTCGCTTGATAATAATTGTTGTTATTCTTGTGTACACAATTTAGATATAAGATCATTTATTATTTTTGTTCTGGAAGAGATTTTAAGTTTAAAGAGTTAATTTTTTTCGTTTTTTAATTTTGCTGATTTGTATTTAATTATTAATCACCTCGGGTTGGATGAATAGAAGCTTTGTGCTTGCTTTTAGTTTTCATTTATGTAAATTCACTTGAATTGTCCACGTTTAATTTAGTTTGTTTTAATTTTGAAACCACGTGGATTGATTTGATATAGAGAGAATTATCTTCCTGAATTAATTTATCTTTTGCTTTGATAAAGGATTTAGCATTGTCCTTTTGTAATTTAGAGTCTTACGCAGTTTTTGATTTCGGCCAGGACCCTTTGTCCACGGTTTTTCTTTTCTGCAAATTTGTATTTAATGTTTTTTTTTCTTTTTTTTATATAATAAATTCTTGATTGTGAAGTAACGTCAATCTAAATTCTGTTCTTTTATTTTTGATTAAATCTTTTCAATTTTTGGGGTATAAAAGAAAGTCAGTCTTCTTTCACCCACATTTTACTTTTCGTAATTAGTAATTTGCGAGGGTAATCCTGAGTTTAATTGTTCTTTTGTGCCCATTTAAACTTTTATCCGTTGAGCTAGTTAATTTAATTTTTCATTTTAATTTTCATTTTGCATTTTTCAAAAATTCTTTTGTTACCTTCAATACACAGCAGTATGTCCAGTTTAGTACAGTTTGTGGTGAGTGGTATAGGAGAAGTTTTACCAGTGCCACAGTTTGGAATATTTTTGTCAAACTTAATTATATATGTAAATTAATACTAAAAAGGTACTTAGCGAAGGGCTGCGGTTTGAGGTTGTTAATTATAAACTACTACTTTATACTCTAATTCGTCTTCAATCCTCTCGTGAGCGCGATGCTCGCAAAATGCTGACGAGGTTCCGGTAATCCGATTGCTATTTCTGATCACATCATGAAAGGTGAAAGGTTATTATTACCGTTTCAAACCTAAATATGCATTTGGTTCCTGCTTGTCACATTTGCTTTCAATTTCTTCATGGAGAAGGCAACTCGGTGAGAAAAACCTATTGTGCCCCCCATGTCAATTTTAGTCCTCTCAGTCAGGTTGCACCCTATCAAAAGAGTTCGCAATCTGGCTGAGAGTTAACTTACCGACTTTTGGTTCGTTCAACCGATCGACCCGAAACTGCGTCTGCCTCTCCCCGTCTACAACTGGGCAGTTGACAAAAAGATGAGTAGGAGTTTCCTCCGCACTTCCATATTTTCTGCATAGGGAAGAGTTTACTATTCCCATGCGATGTGTGTTTATTTAGTGCACAGTGCCCAGTTAAGATTCCCGTGGGTAATCTCAATCTGTTCCTTCCTCTGTCCCCCATTTAGATGAAGCCCTAGAGATTTACAGTGTCTTGCGCCGGCGAGTCTATTCCAAAAGGAGCAATGCCTAGCAGCAAGTTGGGATCTGACAAACGTTTTGATGCTGCCATATGAGCTACCACACGTCGGTTCTGGACCTAGGAACGGTAGCTCGCTGGGGATCTTTGCTAATGTGTCAGCTATTTCATCAGGTAGATGTTCCACCATCTGCTTAAGCTTTCTGTGGCACCCCAGTACCACCTCAGATCAAATCTGACAGCAGAACAGAGAATAAAGACGCGGGACACCATTTGTATAAAATGCTTACCAAGGTACCCAGCTGGATATTTTTTTTTCCGAAACGAAGGGGTTTTAGTGGATAGGCCATTGTAGAGTCCCACACTACCAACCCCAAAAAATTATTATTATTATTATTATAAAATACGCAAATTAGAGAAGTAAATGGGTTTCTCTATTACAGTAAGAAAATATTTAAAAATTTTGAAAAATATTTTAATTTCTTTTAAAAAAAGGCATCTCGAATGAAATGTTCTTTTAGGGACATACCTAGTTAATGTAACCGTATTCCTAATTTCATTAGCAGACCACCAAATTAAAAATTCACTCCGATCCACCCATCTTAAAAGTATCATTTCCATTCGCGATGCTGAGTCAACCCTCGCGTCGTCGAACTCAATAAACGTTCGAGGAAAAAAAAACACTTACAGCATCAATAATAGAAATGAATTCCTCTCAGACACATATTAGGGGCGATATAAAGGCAATGGCGTTAGCCACCCTGCCGTTATTAAAGTGTAAATAAAGTGGCCTAGGGGTAAAAATCCTTCCCCAGATATAAAAGTGACGTTATTACCTCCTAAGTACTTCCCTAGCCCGGGTTACGCCTCTGCGGAAAGGAAAATTCCGACATATAATTCCGTTAAACCGCCCTCTCTTTACGGTAACTAAGGGGAACGAATGGTTTCGTAGTGGCCCAGTTTCTCTCTCAGGGCGAATCTAATTTGGCACTTCTTTTTTACGAGGTACAGGGCAAAATTTTTTTTTCGGCGAGAATTTTATGCGTACGTTCAGGATTTGGATGTTGCACATTTATAATGCCGAGATATAAGATTTTATCGCGGGAAATATCGGTCTAAAAAGAGGAAGAGGTAAAAACTAGTAAAAAGGAATATCATGTTTTCAACTTTAGTCCTAAAGCAAATTAACAAAAGAGGGAAAATGGTACAAAGAAGCGGATACTTCTTGAGACTTACTCAATTGTTGCAAAGTAAGATCAAATTCTAGCAGCATCTACGTTCTTCCATTTGCTATATAGTTAGAGCTTATTGTATCTCCTCCAATTGAGAAATTCCTAATATGTATTAGTTGACGCATTTGCAATTATTGTATAGATCATATCTGGGCTACAACCGGCCCGCTGTAAGATTTGATCCGGGCCGCGAGACATTTTGAAAAACCCAATTAAAAAAAAAATATTACACTACTTACTCATACTCACTCCAAATGAGGAAGATCGAGTGATATGGGGTTTGTCGCTTGCTCCTGCGGAATCAAGTGAGCGAGCAAGCCGAGTGGCGGCGATCATCAAAGAGTGAGGCGGCAAACATCAAAGCTTTTGATGTTTGCCGCCTCACTGGCGGCGCAACAAAAGATTATAGCTTCTCAAATGTTCTACACTAGACGATTCTAGATCCTTCCTTCATTTTGCCTATATAAGCGGCTGGATGGCCCGAACTTTAGTTCAGTTCTATTTGAGCTACCGAGGTGATAACTTCGACAAGCGTTATCCTAGCGAACTGCTAGTGCCGTCAATTTGCTTTGTGACTTTGTGTGCATCTTGAGTGCTTACTAATTATATTTTGTTATTAAGTTTATCGAACGAAAAGTAAACCAAAATGATGTCTGGTGGAAAGAAACCAAAAGTAGTTGCAGAGGGTCGCCAATTTCAAGAAAAATGGACTAAAAAATTCTTTTCTATCTTGCACAATGGTAAGCCTATTTGTTTGCTGTGTAATGAATCCATTTCAATGATGAAAGAATTCAATATAAAGAGGCATTACTCAACTAAGCATCCTATGCTGCACTCACTGACAGGACAAATAAGAAAAGACAAAATCCAGAAGCTTACCGCAAATTTGGAAAAACAACAGCAAATGTTTCATAAACAAAGAACACAACTTCATAATTTTGTAAAAGCTAGTTTTATAGTTAGTTCAAAATTGGCAGTCATTAAAACCATTTGCCGAAGGAGAAAAATTAATTTGAAAAAAATTAGTTTGTCAAGACGAACTGTTGCCCGACGTATAGAAATGATGGCTAATGATATAAAAACAACTTTGACTGACCGTATGGCTGGTTTTGAATCATTTTCCATAGCATTAGACGAGAGCACCGATTTGTCTGACACAGCTCAACTGGCTATATTCATTCGAGGTGTTGATAAAGAGTTCACTGTTACTGAGGAATTGCTTGCTTTACCAGCGCTAAAAGGAACCACTACAGGAGAGGACATTTTTAATGAAGTTGAAAAGGTATTCACAAGTTTTGGTTTGCCATGGTCAAAATTAGTTGGTGTATGCACAGATGGTGCACCTTCAATGGTCGGCTTACGTAAAGGTTTCATCGAAATTTTGTATGAAAAAGCAACTGAATTAAATGTGCAAAAAGATGATTTGATAGTCCTTCATTGCGTTATCCATCAACAGAACTTGTGTTCTAAGTCCATTCGACTCCAGAATGTTATGAATGCCGTAGTAAAAACCTTCAATTTTATTCGATCCCGAGGGCTTAACCATCGTCAGTTCAAGGCGTTTTTGGATGAAATATCAGCCGAATATGACGACGTAACATGTTATTGTGAAGTCAGATGGTTAAGCAAAGGAAAAATGCTGAAACGGTTTTACGAGCTTAGAAAGGAGATAGCAGATTTTATGCAAATAAAAGATACTACCTGAATTGAGTGACCCAAAATAGATATGTGACTTAGCATTTCTGGTCGACCTTACAGGCCATTTGAATAATTTAAATTTGAAACTTCAAAAACAAGAACAGTTAGTAAATGATTTGTACAGCCGTTTGAAAGCGTTTCAAAACAAAATCCGCTTGTGGGAGGCACAGTTGCTGTTTGGTAACAGTTACCATTTCCCCACGCTCTCTGCGTATAAAAATACTGCTTATGCTCAATATGGTGAAGAACTTATATTACTGTCGGAGCAATTTTCGAACAGATTTAGCGATTTTAAAAACATGGAAGACAGTTTCAATTTATTAGCTACTCCAACAAAAAGTAATGTAAATAATGCTCAATACACTTGCAAATGGAGTTGATCGAGCTTCAAGAAAACTACTCCTAAAATCTAACTTGAAGACGTGGAGTTGTGCGATTTCTACAAAAAATACCTCGAAGAAGACCATTTTCCGGAGCCTAGAAGATTCGCAAGAAGATTGATTTGTGCGTTTGGCAGTACTTACAAATGCGAACAGTTCTTTTTAATGATGAAAGTTAATAAATCAAAACATCGTACAAGACTGACTGACGATAATTTGGAAAATTCTTTACGTCTTTGTATCAGTGGAATTCATCCAAACATCGATGGATTAGTTTCCCAAATTCAAGCTCAAGGGTCTCATTGATTTCTTGTCGCTATTTAACTTTCGTAGTTTGTAATAAATCCAAATTTCACGATTTAATTATAATGTTGTACCTATTTTTTTCATTTCATTTTCTTATTTTAATAAATTGCATTATAATAACATTGTCGTATTATTTCATGTCTGCTTATCTATCGCCTAAAAATTATGAACACTACTTTAAACAAGACTACTTTTAAATATGCATACTTGTTAAACAGCGGGCCGCGAACGTATTTGCATACTAAAGGTTGCCCATACTTGGTATAGATAGATGCATATTTATATTTAGAATTTATTATTTATGTTAAAAAGAACACTGATCGAATTACATTCTATCAGAATTGTGTACTACATCAACCTTTCAGGTCAGCAGCAGTAGAAGCAGCTCCGAAGATGTTCCTTACCAGTGTGGACGAAACGTCGACCAGAAGAAGATTCAGGACGCGCCTCCAGCCCAGAAATTCGGCAGTATAGTATGGTTAACGACCGCGGAAATCTACGAGTTATAGAATATTAATTTCAATTTATTATACAGGATGTCCCATCGAAGTGGGCCATTAGAATTTTTCGAATCTCTAGTAGGAGTTTGATTTTAAAACTTGCAGAGTAACCATGGCCGACTATGATCTATTTAAAGAAAATATTTCAGCCTTATAGCACTTTTGTCATACAAGGTGTCGATATCACTTTCTTATTTTAAATAGAATACTACAATTTTTATGGATCCAGTGTATTGCTCGCATCATTTGTGATGAGTTTGTATTAATGTTTCTTATTCTTAAAGCTAATCAGGTTACGTAAGTTTCCCTATTCGATTTCACATACTCCCAGGTGCAACGCCTTTGAGTTGCACAGTGCTACGCAATTTGAGAGGGGATGGATGCCATTCTGTTCCCCAATCTGCTCCAGTCGTTTTTGCTCTCCTTTGTTCCCTTCCTTGTGAGGTAACCTCACTTTGGAAATTAGAAGGCTTTTTATGGAGGTCCTCTCCAATTCTGTTTATTAGCGGACGACAAACCCGCTATAAACAGGTCCTTCCTCCATGGTTTGAATCCCACGAGTAGCTAGGGAAGAAAAGGTCACTCCACAGAGCCGCATGCAGTAGGTAAGGCTAAATACATGGGTGGCGCCAGGTGCCTCACATTAGAATAATAGAAACAAGCGCTTAGAAAACATATCACAAGTTACCAAAGAGGTTAGAGTAACACATGTGCACATACGCGCTAAACAAAATGCATAAAATTAAAATCTGATTTAACTAGTCGATTCTACTCTTGAAGTGCATAATGTAAAACAATTTCTTCGTATCATTAAAGACAAGCGATTAAGAGTTATTAGGCATTCTGGAAAAGTCGAAAACTCAATTTTTTGGCTACAACTCAAAAGCAAAAGAATTTAACTAATTTCTGTTCCCACCATTGTACAAATTACGAAAAAAGAGATCGAGAATGGCCCACCAATTTTTTCCTATCCCTTACAGTTACCGAATTATTAGCCTATTCTGACGAGCAAATTGAACCACCCTGCACATTCAAAAAAGGTTTAATTTTCATAAAATGGTCGAAGAGAGTGATTTAATTCAATCGCCGTCTCTCAGCAGTTTAAACTAATGATAATCTACCAAGCTACAGTCCACCCCAAAACTGTACAGTTTTACATTTTACCGCAACAAAAATGTCCCTCTTTATATACCCTCATCGCCAATAAAAGGATTTACCAGCGCCGTAACGCCGATGAGTTCATGCCTGCTGTCAACGATAAAACAGCAAAAACAATTGAACAGTTAGTTGATTATCGACCGTAAAGTGACGTGATTGTTACAGTAGCCAATTCCAGCCGTCGCAGTTGCCTCGATATTTTATCGGCGTCGTTCCTTCCCGTGTTTCGCTTCTTCCCCGGCCATCAGTGAGTTCCGCCCTTTCGCATAAAGAAGCGGGGCACAGCTATACTAGCATTCGTGCGCTTTTCCGGAACGGGAAACGATTTTACCGCGCAACGAGAGCTATTTGTTCCTTGCGTGTATGTGTTCGGAGATTGTCTCTCTGGGGCGGTGATTTAGTGAGTTCGGAATAAATTTAAATAAGTTAATGAAAAGGAGCTAAGGGAAGTGGATATTTGTTTCTATCTGAAGCACCATCAACAGTATCTTAGGGTAATAAATATATTTGCAAATTGATTTGTGGTTTCTGATTCGCTTTTATGTGTAAATCTATCCGATAGATGGTTTTCGTATTCAAGTATTTGAATTCGAATGGTGTGCTTTATATTTAAAGGAAGCTGGTGGTAACATATGCAATAGGAAACGCTCATTTTTTTTTAAAACATCATTTTTCTAGTAGATAATGTTTAATATTAACCGTTATTTGTTTGCAAAGATTGCAACCTTTTTACAGAATGAAAGAATTAACGAACGAAAGTATTTCTGCTAATAACTGTAATAATAGAGGATTTTTCCCAAGAAAAACTTTCTCCTCACGCAGGATTCGAATCAACACGCTCTAGTTTACCGGACGAACGCTCTACCATTTGAGCTAGAAAGAAGTATGCAGGTTCGTGTAACAACCAGATTTTGAAAGGCCGGTATATAATTCTACTAATAGCTCTAATAATTATTACAGTTATTAGTAGAAATACATTAATTCGTTAGTTAATTGTTTGCTTTTTCTCAATCCTATAATAATAAGAAGAAAGATAATTAAATTCAAATATAAAACAAAATTTTTTACATACACAAAAAATCACAAAGACTATTCCTGCTAATAACTGTAATAATTAAGAAGAGTTTTTCCCAAGAAAATTTTTTCCACACGCAGGATTCGAATCAACACACTCCTTTACCGGACGAACACTCTACCATTTGAGCTAGAGAGGAGTATGCAGGTTCGTGTAACAACCAGATTTTGAAAGGCCGGCATGTAATTCTACTAATAACTCTAATAATTATCACAGTTATTAGCAGAAATACATTAATTCGTTAGTTAATTGTTTGCTTTTTCTCGAGCCTATAATAATAAGAAGAAAAATAATTAAATTCAAATATAAAACAAAATTTTTGACATACACAAAAAATCACAAAGACTATTTCTGCTAATAACTGTAATAATTAAGAAGATTTTTTCCCAAGAAAAATATTTTTTCTCACGCAAAATTCGATTCAACACACTCCTTTACCGGACGAACGCTCTACCATTTGAGCTAGAGAGGAGTATGCAGGTTCGTGTAACAACCAGATTTTTAAAGGCCGGCATGTAATTCTACTAATACCTCTAATAATTATTACAGTTATTAGCAGAAATACATTAATTCGTTAGTTAATTGTTTGCTTTTTCTCAAGCCTCTAATAATAATAAGAAAAATAATTAAATTCAAATATAAAACAAAATTTTTGGCATACACATAAAATTACAAAGACTATAGCGTAGTAATAGATAGGCACATGAATATCCAATCACTCCGTGCTGTATGAGATTTTAATTAATTCGAGACAATTGTTTCTGGAGTAGATGGATTTTCATTCAACCGAAGACCGAATGAATTACGAAAAAATAAGGAAAAACCTATTACCTAAACATGGAACGTTATCTCACTTTAAAAAAATGTTTACAAGTGCTTTTTCTACGCCTATTTGATCCTTCGAAAAACCAAAAATTAGCGACGAAACGACCCCCAGAAATCTATCAAAATTTAATGGTGGAAAAGTACAACTTCCCGATTCATTAAGTTCTTTAAATGTTTTTTTTCATTTATATGGTTTTGTGTGCGACTAACTCCTTAGATGATTGTACATTCTAGTCACTAATTCAAGATTTTCTATTATCGATCTTATGTGTGGTATCGCTTATATGCTGCGCAACGTTGAATAACGCAAATCTCCCATAGCCATAACCTGCTATGTGTTCCTTGAACCTAGTTCCGATCGCACGCTTTGTTTGTCCCATATAAACCCCCACTGCAATCGATTTTGTAAATGCCCGATCTTCCATTAAAATGAGGTTGCTCTTTCGCGTTGCCTAAACGGTTTTTAAGTGTCGTTTCACGAAATTTTGTCCTTTAAAAACTCTTTTGAAATACGGTAGAAACGTAATTTAACAAACTCTTTCTCTCGCGATTTTATTCTGAAGTTAAAGTCGTGACACTTCTTAGATAAGTGTTTATATTGGACTTTCTTTACACTTCGGACTACTTCAATAAAAGCGTAACCGTTATACCTTTTTAATGAATTGCAAATCCTAGTTAAACCTCGCTTTGTTGGAATTTTATTAGTCTATTGATACGAAAACTAATGCCGCCCATTTTATGTTGTCCACAGTGAGTGCCAACTACTTTGAAAGCGCTTTTTTTGATAAACTGCTAGTTTTTAGCAACAAAATTCTAATATTTAGCTCGTTTTCTAATTAAGTTCGTTTTTTGACATCGTTCATCTTATATTTAATTAAATAAATAATTAAATATTCGCATAATTAAGAATATTTAAATGATAATAAACCACAAGTAGGCACTGTATAATAAAGGAAGCAAAGTTGTAATCATTAATATTATTATGGTAAAGTATGTTATGGTAATAATATTTGGTGTTTTAAAAAAAATATTCGAAAAGCTCAAATATTAAAGACAAAACCAGCGTATGAAAGAATGCAGAATAACATCGAGCATTTAAATACTTAATTCATCCGGTAACTAATAATACTTTTATTACATACTATTAAAATTAGTTATATTTTCTTATTGAACAAATTGGTAAAAAATGACTCAACACGTTTCCAATTAAATATGCTAGTCAATAAGAGAAACGTCTGTTTTGTTTTCTAGATTTAATCTCAAAGTATCTTTCAACCTTTAAAAAACACGTTCTAACTATTCATTTGCGAGCGCACGTGATCGTTTGCATAAAAGCCCACACTTTTTTTGCACTTAAATGTAACTTAAATTTTATTGGCTATATGTGATACGGTTATAGAGAGAAAAGAGTTGATGCCGAATTGAATATTTTCGAAAAATATTAGTTTGCAACACAAACGTATATACACTAAGAAAAATACTGGACGTGATATCAATCATCTGCGTTTATTGAGTGAATTTTCACCGACAGAACGAAATGTGTCATTATTATGATAAAATTCCTTTTACAACCTTTAAGTAACAACAACATTTATTGGTAAAATAAATTAGTTTCCATTATTATAACAAATCATTGTACATTAGTCCATGGATAATATTTGTTATGGTAACTATATGTTCATACTTTCAATAAATATATTTTTTTAATAATATGAATATGAACGAACATATATTGTTATTTTTTCGTAAAATTTTCATAAAATTATTCACGATATAAATGCAATAAATAAATTGCAAACAATTGAACTAACGAAGAAGGTATAATTTAAACCTTGAAAACCCCTGAATTGAGTGAATGAAATGCGATTATTGCATCCATGAATTAAATTGTTTATTTTAATTAGAAGTTTACTTGAATAACACATCTCCGATTAGCATATTGGCATGTAATATTCACTGTATTGATGCCTTTCTTCATTCTTCTACTGGAGTTCATACATAAAATTGATAACTCGCGGTCATTCAGTAAACCAGATAAAGTTGTTAAAACAAAACTGGTGTTCGTTTCAACAATAAGATATTTAATAATACTAATAATAATAAGTAGTTTATTGACAACAGAGATACATGTTGCAAAACATAAAAAATTTATAAGAACAACTTCTAATAGTATATGCAAGAGACATATAGAAAAGAAATAGGCCAAAGTCCTAATCGTCACTCTCTGATGCCAACGGCTCGAGATCAGCGACTTACTCGAAGTAGCTGGTCTACCTCTCAAGCCTGCAAGGTGAAATAAAAGGAGAACGCCAAACGAAGCTACCAAAACCACAACTAACTATAAATAATATATATGAATGAAACAACAAAATTATACAGTAATAACAAATATGGGTATCTATATAGAATTCAAATTTAATTATAGCCTAACGTTCACAATAATATTTTCGTAGTCGACAGGCGAAGAACTCGGAAGCGACAAACGCAGATCAGATGGGACACCGTTATATAAACGGACGATATGGTAAGAAAAAGACCTATTTGAACATTTCGAGGTGGTGCCGGGCGGGTGAGCAGTCCTCTAAATCTAATATTTATTGTATGAACGTCCGCTCTGAAAGTAATCTTTCGATAGAGAATAACTAGGCTTCTTGTGAGTAATGATTTTGAAATAAAACACAGTGCATGAAAATCACCCTGCGAGACATGTTGAACCAATTAGCTAGGTTAAAATGTATAGGAAAATATGGTCATAGCGACGAAGGCCATAAATAAAACGCAGGCATGAATTCTGCACTCACTGTATTCTCAATCTATCAGAACTGTCAAGACAGGGAAAATATACATAATACAAAAGTTAAAATGCGACTAACACAAGTGTCTCATATAAGAGCTTCCTCAAATTTATATCCAAGCAGTCCCTACTGCAAACAGACCCTCAAACAGCAAAATGCACGTCTTATAAGGCAAGAAAATGTTCTTTAAACCGAAGCTTGGAATCCATGAGCAACCCCAGATTCCTGGCATGCTCTGAGATGCCTCGCTGTTAACAAAAACTCGTATTTGGTCAATAACTTTTAGATTTAGTTTTAGCCCTGCCAAAGACCAGGACGCTAGATTTTTTGGAATTAAGACGCAGCGAGTGCCGTAAAGATTCGTCAGCATTTCGTGCCAGATCGTCATTAATATTTTGAACAGCAGTCGCGACGGCATTAGGAGGAAACGAGTAATACAACTGCGTATCGTCAGCATACATATGATATTTGCAGTATACTAAGCATTTAATAATATTAGCAGAATATATAGAATAAAGTAACGGTCCTAAAATGCTACCCTGTGGCACACCCGATACGATTGCCGATGTCCCAGACATTCGACCACCGTACGAACCAATCAAGCCACCATTTCAATGATTTTACTCCAAAAATTCTGCCGCCATTTAATAAAATGTTTTTCATTGATTTGATGAACTAGTATTTTGGATCAATTTTAATGCATTATTTCATGTGAACAAATAATTTCTTTCATTGTATCAGGACCCATTTTTGGTTCAGTATGGTAGGAAAATTCTTCACAAAAATGAAATATTAATTTAGCAATGCTAATATGTAAGTGTTAAGGATATTCTCAGTGATACATACAAAATTGAAAGTGAAAAATTAAGCAGAACAAATGGATTACTTCTAGGGTAATCGCAGATTCCAATGAAATTTTGTAGTTTGTAAACTTCCTGGGGTGTTGCTGAAGGACACTCTGTTCCGGTGAAAGTTCTACTTTAATTGATGTACTTTGACTTAGAAATTCGTTTAGAAAAGCATATGAAAACGGTGAAAGGCAGAATGTGATAAATTCTGGCGGCAAATTTAGTTTGAAGTCGCCATGAAAGGTCCAGTTAGCATTATTAATTTCAGCTTGAATTAAATTAATTAAAAGAAATTATTTAGGTTAAAATCTCAGCACTAATTAAGAAATAAAGGAACCTGATTTCCCACGAGGACAGCATCTTTTATGCGACTATTCTAACAAAAAACGAAACCATCAGCGAACGGAAAAAGCACCACCCGATCTACATCCGCGTCTATTCATTCGACGTCGCAGAATCTCGGCCGCTATTTAACAATCTCACACGGAATTGTATCTAGCCGTTCGTACCGACCGATGACGGTATGTACGGAATCTCATTTACCATCATCAGTCGTCGTGCGATGCGAATCGACGGTGTAATTACGGAGCGTTGTCAGCGCACGCGACTACCATTGCGGTATTGCAGTTGCTAGCGACGGTAAGTTTTTATCGGAATGACCTGAAAGTCTGCACGGCGAACGCCGAGTAAAGAGAGGCGTTCCGTAAGGTGGAATATTGCTAATGCGATGCTCTCTCCGTCTTGCTTCCTTACATCGCTGCAACCTGATGACCCAATTCGCTGTGCGCTCACTACGTCTGCTGGAAATATTAATTGTTACTTTAAACGCTCGAATGGTTATACTTGGACGACGAAATTGAAACGTAAACTATTTTCATAGCGGCCTGCTGGTTAATGGTGTTGATAATTACGATTTGATTACCAGATTTATACCTGTATATGAATTTTAAGAGCTATTTTAGTTTACAATTATTTCTTGAGAGTGATATAAATATAAATGTGCAAATTTCTAAGAGAATCTTTGATGACTTATGGTGAATAAAACGTGTAGCAGTGATTAGACGTTGATTCCCAAGAGTTTACTCGGCGCATCCACCAAATCTTAAATGCATACAGTTGGAAATATAACTTTTAGATAGGTTTATTGTTTTCTGGCAACTATCAAATTTCGATTTTAATGAAACTTTGAAAGAATTCCATGATAGAATCAGTACGCTTTTTTTAATCGCTCAATTCAGGGGTGCAGCCCTTTCCAAAGTTTATTTTAACATGTTCAAGATTTTGATTGATAGCAAGATCAGGATGTCTACTACCTTGAAACAAAATCCTATCTATTAATTATTTTGGATAGTCATTATGTCTTAACCTAACTCTCAAGTTCTTAAAATTGAATTGAAAAATAATAATTATTTAATAGTTAAATAAGATTCAAGGGTGCGTTCAAAATACACTCTGGGTAGTGGAAGAGTGACACTTTTTTGGTTATCTAGCGTTCAGTAATGAAAGTTTACCCGACATGCGCAGTTTGGCTTGGTCTTTAGGTTTTTGTATACGTTTGTAGAAGGGTTTGTAGTTTGTTTCTGTTTAGATAGGTTAGGTGTTTGGTGTTTAAGTCAGTTTAAATGTTTAGAAATGTTAAACGATAACGATACGGATTCAGAACAAGGGAATTATATAATTGAAAACAACAATATTCTTCTTCGGGATAGAAATTGTAAGCAAATTATAAAGTTTCATAATTACTTATCTACTTATTTCGTTTTGTTAGCTGGAAGTTTGCTACAGATTCCTTTTAATAATGAAATAAAGGAAATATTTAGCTTCACAGCATATGAAGAAATCGAAAGATCCCAAGAAAGTACAAATAAGAAGCAAGTGTGGGCACGAAATGCAACACTGCAATTAATAGAATTAATAAAAAAATACCAAGACAAAATTATTTTTGTTGTATAATCATCATCATCAAGAAAATATTCTAGTTGATTGTAAAATAAGTCTTGTATTATAATTATGCATGCTGCACTAACACGTTTTCTTTTCCTATCCATATCCATTTCGGTACACAGAACAGTTTTTCGATATCCACAATTTCTTTCTTTATTGACAAATGACACATTCAAATTTTAACCATACCCGCGAACCAAGTACACCTGGCGTTCAGTAAACGAAGTTACTCTTAGATCATATGATTTTACCTTTACCTTACCATTACTCCAAATATACTTTTAATCTGAACGTACCCCAACGTCAAATACTAAAAACTATCAGATGCATCTACTAAAAGAGTTCATTTATATTTTTATTATTTTTTAATAAAATATCTTCCATTCTTTTACTACTACATCTCTAGAAAAGTGCGTATGAAGATTTATGTTTTGATTTATTAATTTATTTAACATTCCGAGTATATAATTTACAGTTGACACTCTGTGGCTTTTCGCACGTATGTACGATCAGTCTGTGGATTTATTGAAGAATACATTAAACAATAACATTTCCTAGAAACGCATACATTAATTTTATCCATATCAAGATTTATTAGATCTGCAATTAAACATAAACCTTCAAAAAATCATGTAGACGTTTATTACATATAAGACAATCGTTTGAAGTTTGGTACAATATCAGTAATTAATATAGCTAATACCATAAACCTGTTACTTGTGACAGAATACAAGTACATTAAACATTTTTAAAAGTTACAAAATTATATATCAAATGTATATAAAATGTTAGCCATTTTCTTAAGAAAATAAAATATTCTTTACTCATTTATATCTTATTTTACGGGATTTAATTCAGTACGAATATAACTTTCTGATAGTAATAGAACGGAATTAGAGAAACATTATAATCCATATACCTAAATGCTTAAATACGCTACATAGTGCCATGCTATTTTAATGATACACAGCTAAACACATGCTACTACGATAACGTATTTAAAAGGGAATGATAGTGGGGGTAGCTAGCAAAACTGAGTGCGCCACTAAGGTGCTACCAGCAAACATACAGTCATATATGAACGTTTAACTGAAAATCAACAGCTGCTTATTAACCCATTGGAGTTACGGAGCTAAGATGGAGTATACAAAACACGAAACAGTGCAATTAAAAGGTAGCACTACAAGGTCATTCGTTATTATCAATTATTGGTCTGTTTCAAAAGATTTTCAACTTCGAATTTTGCTCCTTTAAATTGCTGATAATTATTTTGTTTAAGACGAGTTTTTGTACTTAGTGTACTAAATTGTAAGTTAAGGATTTACTTCTTTATTTTAGTATTTAGTTTAGATGGTGCTGTTCGCATACTAAGTCTTAGTATTTTAGCTTGATAAAATGAATTTGGCATTATTATTTTCTTAATTGACACAGTACTTCATAGTATAATTATTGGGTACGATCTTAATATGTTGAGTTTTCGAAACATTCAAAAATTTGCAGCAAAAACATTCATTACGTCTCCTTGAAAACGTGAATGACCGTCCATCAACGCCCATATCTATTAGACCACAACTAAAAACCAAGTGTGACCAAAGTATCCCTTTAACTGCGGTCACTCCTTCATCTTCTCTTATCGTTGCAAGCCAAAACATAACGCTAGCGTTCATTATCGTAGTTCCTTTTATTTATCTGTATATTACAATAGTGCACAGTATTACCGTACATATAGTAAACATGAAGCTATGTAGCTACTATAGAAATGGTAGTTTGTGCAAAAGTGCAGCATTTGCTTGCATCACGAACAACGGAGAATTGTGGGTGTAGATTCTTCATATCTAACAAAACAAAAGTCTACTGGATCTTTAAAGGCCCTGGTCTTTCATCCACGCATCCACTCTTATACCGCAAGTATTTGAAGCATTCTTGGGGAAGAAAACTGATTTTCCATTAACAAACGAAAATGGGCAATTGCGCAGAAAAAAAAGTCCATAGTGCTTTTACCAAGGTACTTTTTCAGTCTACAGAGTTTCATGGAAATCGTAGTTTGATATTTAGTGGTATTCCCTGGGTAGAACAGATAGCCATGTGTAGTACCGTTAGGTAAAGCACGGGGTTAAGATGAACTGTAGTTATTTAGCTTTTTATAAATAAAATGTATATTGGTGTCTTTGTCACATTTTGTTGGAGGTACCAGCCTTACGAAAAGTTCTAAAAATTAACTAAAAATAATCAATAAAGTACTTGTTTCTATGTATAAGCTACCTTAGTGTCAGTGGCGTAGCGTCAAATCTGCTACATATATGTCAAATATTGCTAACAATAATATTTGAGAGTCCTGAGATGACTTGGCCCCATGTGGGGTATATTTTACTCCACTGCTTAGTGTAATTGTATTTTCAGATTGTTTTGTTTAGTTTTATTTTGGACCTATGGCCCTATAATCGTTACAATCACTTTGTAAAGAAAAACCGACTTTTCATGCGTTTTGATTTTATTCTTAATGACTATTTTGACTTGCTACAAATGGATCGCTTTTATATGTACAAGAAAACAATTAATTTTTAATTGCCAATATCTTCTAAAGTATTGAAGATGGGCGTGGGGTATATTCAATCAAAGTTGTTGCAAACAAAGTGCAGAATCAGAAAATTTAATAATATGACGTTGTGCTGCTTTAAATTTTAAGGTTAGATATTGTTGGGAGTAGGGGCAAGACGCGATATGCGCTTATTGGGAAGAATGTTTTTCCCTCAAAGAGAATGTCGACGTATCTTTGCCTTTTTCACATCGTTAGCGTTTTTGATAATAATAATGAATAAATTAAAATAAAAATAAACACTCTGCGTATGGCATACCCTTTTTTATTATTAATTATGCATTTTACTATCATTTGGTTAATGTAATGATAAATAGTGGATATGATGGTGTTCCCTCTTCTATGCTTAGAAAATGTATGCAATATATAATAAAACCATTAAGCACCATGATTAATAATTCTATTAAGTTCGCTTCATTTTCAAACGCACTAAAAGTTTCTAGAATTATACCCATCCATAAAAAGGGTAATGAAAACGACATTTCAAATTATCGGCCTGTTTCAGTTCTGCCACCTTTTTCTAAAATTTATGAAAGGGTACTGAATAAACGACTACTCAATCATTTGTTAAAACACAACTTAATCCCTTTGCATCAGTTTGGCTTTCTTCCCGGTAAGAGCACTGAAATGGCTGTTTACATTTTTATAAATAGATTATCAAGATGTATTGACGAGGGCGACAAAGTGGTGGATCTCTTTTATGATATTAGCAAGGCATTTGACACCATCAGCCATCAAATTTTATTAAGTAAATTGGAATCAGTTGGTGTTAGGGGAATAGCTCTTAAATACATTAAATCCTATTTGAGTGGCAGGCGTCAGTATGTAAGTGTCAGAAATGTCGAACAGGGTATAGAGAAAGAAAGTTTATCGTCATTTTCGTCGATCACACGGAGTATTCCGCAGGGATCCATATTGGGCCCTACATTGTTTTTGGTGTACGTGGCAGATATGCCTGATGTGTTGGAGATGTGCTTTCTTTACCAGTATGCGGATGACACATCATGTATACTAAGGGCACCGATTTTGATAGTGTGTCGCTATGGTAGCACCTAAATAAGGCATTAATAACTGGTGTACTAAAAATACCTTACAGCTAAATATAGATAAATCCACCGCACTATGTTTTAACAACAAAACAAATTCCAGCATTTATTTCAACTTAAATGGGAAATCGGTTCCCAATGTTAGTAAATTTAAGTTCTTAGGCGTAACATTGGATGATTGTCTATCATGGGACGAACATATTGAGGTTTTGGTAAAAACATTTAACTCCGCTTTTACGTTGTCCTAAGCTTGCGTCATACGGTTGATGTCGGTGTCTTAAAATCTTATTATTTTGACTACGTATACTCTAAGATAAAGTATTGCATTCTTGCTTGGGGATCTTCAAAAAATTTTACACGAGTATTTAAAGCAAAAAAGAAAATTATAAGATGCTTGTTGCATAGACCAGCTGGTACACCATGTCGTCCATTATTTAAAGAGTTAGGTATTCTACCATTACCAGCAGTTTATTTATACCAACTAGGCATTTGGGCGTATCAAAATTATACACATCTGAGCAAGAATTGTACATACTACAAAACAATGGTTACCAGGGGGGCGAATGATCTTACTATACCACGTCACAAAACAGCACTATTCGAGAAAGCACCAGAGTATAGAGCAATCAAAGTTTATAATAAATTACCAGAGTGCATAAAAGATAAACCAACTGTCAATCAATATAAAATTGCTCTAAAAATGTTATTGCTTGACAAGTGTTTCTATTCATATGAGGAATTCTTTGGGGTGTCACTGTGATATTAGAGGGATGAACCTCTGGCTTGTGCTGCGCGTTCGCATGTAGTAGTTATTTTTATGTATTTTTTTGTTCTTTGTTTTGCCAGTTTAATGTTTTTTTATGAAATGGCATTCAATTGTTATGCTTGACAATGTTTATATCATTTTATGATCTACAGCAATAAAGATTATTAAAAAAAAAATAACAATCAAATCTGTATCTGCAGCACCACTTATCGTTTCAACATCACAACTTCAACCATATGGAAACGATCCGCCTACTTCACCATCTCTCACCGCTACCTCAAACAGACTTCCTAGTTAATCTCTAACCGATTCCTTCCATCTCCAGGCTTCCTGATGGGAAAAAGTAATATCGTCAGTCCCTTAATACGTAATATAACGAGCTACCACGACGTCAACCGTCGACCAACGTTGATCTCATCATCTTGCCGCAACGGAGCTCGTTGTGCCCTTGCCGATCGGGACGTCCTTAATCAACAGTAATGTACGCTTCCGTTATCGGCTGCGTAATCTGTCTTAATCGAGTTATCGTCGGCAGGCGGACGCGAGGTCCCAACTGACGTCGGCTAGACGTTGTATCTGGCCCAATGGAACGGGAATCGGAGATCGTAGGCTGCCGGTTGATCTCGTCTCGGGATTGCTCGTGGGGTAGAGACAAACAGGATGCGGGGTTAATGTTTAAGACGTCGTTAGCGTTAAATGTATAATCTCGTCGAACGGTCGAAGTGTTAATCATCGTTAAAATTGCCGGTTTTCGGTGGAGAATGTATTGATTTTAATGTTGAATTGTATGTAGAATGACAAACAAAATTATTATTAATTACTAAAATTCTTATATTTAAATCAAACCTTTTAAATGAATTATTATTTTTTCATTTCCTTGGGTATGCCGGTTTTTTGTTTAATTATAAAGATGTTCTTTACGTTTCGGAAATTTTATTTTTTCCTTTTTCACATTTCATTTTTTATTTACCATTAGTTATTTTCATTTTTTCACCTTTGTTTTCGGCCTCGCGTTTTAGTATATGTTTGTTTGTTGACCTGTAAATGTACTAACGTGTTTTTACAATTTTAAGTTTTAAATGCAATTAAAAATTTTATTGACAACACCCCAAAAATGAAAAAATGAAAATAACTAATGATAAATAAAAAATGAAATGTGAAAAAGGAAAAAAAAAAAACGTCTTTATAATTAAACAAAAAACCGGCATACCCAAGGAAATTAAAAAATAATAATTAATCAAACACCGGTTAAATAATTTTGAAGAAATTTACAAATTTTAAATTGGTATTTTGCTCGATGTATATAAGATAAAATTAGCTACATATTAAAGTTGGCTATGGCTTTCAATGTAACCGACATAAATGCAGTTATTTTCTCTAAATAGCTCATAGCTAACTATGCTTTTAACCCCAAAGTTTCGAAATCGAGATGTCATCGCAAATTCAAGAACTTTTAATGCAGGGGTTCCGTGAATCACCCTATATAAAACACAAAACACTTGAAATAACATTTCTTTTCTTTTATAAAAATAGTAGCAATATGCTACCAGTATAGAGTACGGCAATAATAAATCAAACGGTCGTGAAACAGGGCTTCCTTTGCTATTTTAGTGCACGTTACGTACTGCTGAGTACTGAATGAACTAAATGAAAAACACAAAACTGAAAAATGGAAAAATTAACTCTTTAAACTATAACGAGAAAAAAAAAACTAAAATGTATCTTCCCAAACAAAAATAATAATTATTATCTATAATGTGCACACTTCAATATATTAACAATTATCACAATAAGAATTCCTTGCTTGATTGGCTATATAAAAGACAATAGATGGGAATTTTACAATGTCAAAAAGAAATACAAAATGGCAACAAAGATATAGAAAAATACGTCTACTCTCGTCAATAGTCGAACAAGGAACTCCTTAACAAAACTCTACAACTGTTTTTCTTACAAAAATCCCTCTCTCAAAATCATACAACACAGTCGTATAAACAATACGCCAATATTCAATAGAATCCGCAATAAACAACACAAGCAAACACTAGACAAATAAATGAATGGAATTAATTTAAAAAAACTTAACACTTAATTAAATAAATCATACAATAAGCTCTTTAACTAAATTTATACAAAATAAACATAAAATTTGTGAAAAATTCTTAGTAAACTGAACAACAGCTCGGAAGAAAGTAAACAAATCAAAATATGCAACTCAAAATACACTCAGCAAACTTGGGTTGTCTATACCACAGCAGTACGTCGTGATAGTTTCAAAGGGCGACTACAATCCACAGCGGACAGTTCTGAGTCGTGTCAGTCCCGACGCTACAAACCAGCAAAGGATTATCGTGTCAGTCCCACCTGCCAGTAATATTTTGGAAATCCAAATTCAGAATTGCATAGAAGTAAGTCCCAGTAATACATGTTTACGCATTCCCAGCAAAATGCAATAAAAACCGATTGAAGATTTGATAAAAGGACGCGGCAATAATGTAACTGAAACTATAGGAAAATAAACTTAATGAAACTAAGATTTATAACAACAAATATCAACTTAAATACTAAAGCAAACTTTGTGGCAGCACGATATATATTACAAATTGAAACCTAGAGTGCATTGTAGCCTTTACCGGATAGTACTCAAACACCTAAATACACATATTACATAATAGTGATGTAATAAGAACTATTTGGGTAAACTAAATGGAATCAAAGTAAGTCGTGTGGTAGTAAGCGAAAATTATCTGTCAGACGTAATCGAAAAGAAAAGGAAACAAAAACGGACTCCAATGAAGATTCCTAGAAAAGTTGTTCGCTGCTAATCTAAATAAATATAGCAAAATCCAAATTTCTTAACTCCAGAATAAAATAATAGCAATATACCAATATACTAGTATTTAAGACGAACAAAAACAGGAGCGAAATTCTTGCATTAAATCTACACGACGAACTCGGGTAACATGCAGAAAAGTTAGCACCAAACTAACACCGTAGTCACATTTTATATGCAATCGTAATGAACGTATGTTCGTCACACAAGAAGATGCTATAAATGCATTTTGCGACTCAAGGATGTTGAAGTAAAATCAAGAAAACGTGCTCACCTATACACCAATGTAATATCGGTGTAGCTGAAGAAATTATACATATAGCACATACACCAGCAAATATGTAGACGCATATCAATCTGTGCAATTATAGAATTAAATTTTGCAACAACAACCGAGAACTACAACAATCACAATATACAACTCGGGATTGGAGAAGATTCACTAAATAATGTTGTAAATATGTTGCCATTCATGTATTCCTTTCTGGTATCCTGGTATTAATTCGTAAATATTAGATAAGGGCTTGAGGTACAGAGCTAATTCACCATTAGAAAATGTTCTCTGACTTTGCCTTTTTAATTAGATCAATCGTCTTTGAGAGTGGCTCCTTTAGAAATTCTGGTGATTTTTAATACAACTCCTGGCACTTCCAATTTGGTAATGCCAACGGAAGAACCAGCTCAAACGAATCACCTTAATTAATTTCCCTTCACCGCCCGTGAGGCTGCTACTAACCCAGGCCAATGTCCATTTGATTTGGGTGCCCACCTCACAAAAGGTGTTTCTCCCAGTCCCTCTCTTTTTGACTAAAGTTCTAAACCATGGCATCAATTGCCATTCCTGCAAACGGTGGCACAGGTCTCTAAGCAGTTGATCTCAATGATCTTCTGAGTTCATATTTGGCTTGTCAAAAGTTGCCCATCTTTCTCGGCACAGAGGATTCACCCAAGATACAGCATGTGATTTCTGTCATCCTATTACACAGTCTGCAGTTGTCACATTCATTGTTAATCCCAATTTTATTTTTTGTAGATGTTTCGTCAAGTTTCTTTGTGTCAGCCGTCTGAAATGACATCTCAATATATTACAGCCTTTTAGCTTTTCTATTGTATTGTATGTCAAGATCATCATAGAATAGATATTACGTGCCGATAATCAAAACCTTGATCCTATTTTTATCAGCGACCAAATTTGGTTAACGGCAATCTAAAAAAAATACTATCGTATTTCTGAATATTTCGAAGGTTTGACTATAGACCAGTTCACATTCGAGATCTAGGAATTCTCATCGTGCACCTTCTATTACTCCTTACTGCCCTGATTTCATTCCTTGGTCTCTTGTGGAAAGCTTTGGATTCAAGAGTAGTTAAATCCACGCTATTTCAAATAAACACCTGGACACTTTTAGTTTAGGTCAAGTTTTGGCGTCTTAATGGTAGAAGGTCATTTGCAATGCACCTTAAGTAAAGATTTTCTTCGTGAATCACAAGAAATTGATGCCTCCACGCATTGTTGGAGCATTACGAACAGTTGTGTTTGTTACATATAACATGTTTGTATAACATTGAAGGCTACTACTATCCGAAGATAATTCCTACTAAACTTCAGTAGTTTAGTTTGGTGCCTTGCGAATTACGTGGAAATGCTCAAAGTGTTTAGTAGCATATTTTAAATAGCAGAATGTCATTTTATAGTATATGTAGGAGGAGTAGATTGCTTTGCTGTATATTGATATCGTTGCAATATTTTGCAGGCAGAATTAGTTGCAATAAATCAGGCAGTAATTTATAGTAGGCGCGAATAAGAATTTATGCAGGACGTGAAGATTTATAAAAACAGATGCTCACCCCGCGAGGGGTATAAACTTTTTTTGGCAGGGCTCATGTAGGTAAATCGGTAATGAGAGGGCGGATCAATTAGCCAAGATGCGGTATCTAGGGAGATAGCTTGATTATTTACATTTGGGCTAATTTCGGATAGTGTAGTTAAAAAAGCGTTTAGCGATAAACTTGATAATGATTGGCAGAGTAGGTGGGATAATACTTTAAATGGGAGGTGGACTGGGAAGTTTATCGGTAACGTTACACGTTTTAGGGAAATGAGGATTAATTTATCGTATCAGGCTTGTAGAATTTAATTAACAGGTCACGGTAATTTTAAATCATATTTATGTGGAATTGGGAGGGTAATGATTTCGCTTTGTGAGTGTGGTGGGGTAGATACAGCGGAGCATGTCTTATTTGAATGTTCACTCACTGATGAGTGGCGGTCGCGTACGGAGGTTAGGGCATTAGCTAGGGGGTTAAATTGGCCGCGACGTGAAACAGATATTAGAGATAATGAGTCGATTTTATGCTCTTTAGTCATTTGTATTAAGTGTTAAAATAAAGAACTTTATTATTTACTCTTGGTTAGAATAATTTGCGGCTATCAGCAATGAGGTCTGAGACTTCTTCCCAGATCCTCCCAGAGTAAGGTTTTTGCCATGGTTTTCCCTTACTCCGTGGCCATTGATTTTATATAAATATATTATATATAATCAGTGTCCTTGGCGAGATGCTGAGAAGATAACGAAAGTCGCTTGCCTGGCGCACTTTAATAATAACTGATAGCTGACTGATGTATATTAGACTCGCGATTGTGTGAACTAATCACATTTCACATATTTATCATTCTCAAAAGTAGTATTCATATGGTCGCGAGGCTACTGTATTATATTTTTGTTATTAAGAATCATAGGAAAATTATTTAGTTAGAGTAGGATCATTTCAATTGTTATGGAACCCATATAGTCTTAGAATAGGTAGCTTCGTGTAGTACCTTTTCTAGGTGGAGCACGGGGTTGGGATGATTTGTAATAATTTAGTTTTCATAAATAAAGTGTATATTGATATGTATGATACCGACACTATACGTTCTTTGTCAGCTCATCAATTATATCTTTCATACCACAAAGACGTGCACCACTACTAATACAAGTCATTTTTATGGATATTCTGTCGGGTATCCACTTGATCAGCTGGTATCTAACAGCCTTAACCAAGAAAACGACCTTTGCCAGTCAGAGCAATTACCCATCTACTAAATTTATATACAATAAACTTTCATCTTTCATCTCGCTAATAATAAAAACCTCAGCTATAACAGGCGACTAAGTTACACGCTCCGTCTAATTCGCTTAATTGTACTAATGCGCTTCAGCCGACGGTACTAGCACTATTACCGCATGACTGAAACAATTAATTGCTATAGCAGGCGTTCCCAGATGACGTACGCAAGCCCATCGAAATTAATAGCCCGGATTAGTCTAACACGATCGCCAACACATGTGTGAAACGCTGCCGTCCACTCAGAATTAACCGCAAAACCCATTACTTGTTGTCCAGAAGCGCGAATAGCGTGTTATAGAGCGCATAGCCAAGATGTGCATATTAGAATGCAGCGAGTAATAAGACGAAACGCAAGCGAAGAAGAAAAAAAAAGGGGGGAAACAAAAACAAGAGAATCGAGTTTATTAAAGTGAAAAACGGCTGCACACTCCGTTGGGTTCAACGACATCAGCAACTCCGGGGTCTATATAATCTTTTGCCAAATATCTCTTGGCGAATGGTACATGCATCTCGCTCGGGAATTTCTATATTTGTGTTTATATGCAACAGTTAATTAATGCGGGTGGACGATGCGCGGTCCTGGATAAATATATCAAAGCCCCGTAGTCTCGACAGCGGCATGAAAGGACTTGCGTTCGGTTGGAGCGATTTTAATAATGGCGCGGTCTTTTCATAGTTTACCGTCAAAGGAAACTTCAATTAGGCATGCCGTGGGCGATATAATAGTGAGCAAAACGCGTTGAGATATGATGCAGAAGCTTTGTTATTAGAAAAATGACGACGGGGAGCATTATTGTCTACTTCTAAATAAATGCAAGAATATTTTTTTTTTAATTCAGTTTAAATAGAAAATTCGCTATCAATAGGGGTGTCCCACAGCGCAACGCCTTAGGGCCTCTCCTATTGTTATTTATATTATTTATTTGAATGATATCTATGCTGTCAGCGATTCACACTCGATAACTATTAATTACGTACATGACACTTTACTACACTAATTTATTTATCGCTAACAGGGATAAATACAGTATGATTACCAAAAAACGCATGTTTCTGATTTCGGTAGCACTTCGAAAATATTGAGTGGTGGGAGTTGAACATGGTGGCATTGTGGAGGGGGGAGTATGCAATTTCAGTTGCACCCGTGATAGGGAATCTTATTTTTTTTTTTTTGAGGACAACGTTGATAATGCAATTACGGTCAAAGCACAACGATATTTGGAAACGTTGACAAATTCTGAACTGGTTGTCGCCGCATGCGTAATGTATGGTTTCAGTAAAATGGGGCAACAGTCCATAATACTCGCATTTTTATGCACATTCTTCGAGGAACATTTCCTGGAAGAGTAATCTCTCGTTTGAAGTTGACAGTTGGCCCTCTTGTGTATCAGAGCATTAGTTCAAAACTGGTACACGGATGGATCCAAATCCAGCTACTTGACAGAAGCCGTTATTTGTGGGCCCAGTCCTAATCAAATGATATCCAAAAGCCTAGGGAATCATACAACGTCTTTCCAGCAGAGTTATTCGTCCTTGCAGCCTGTGCAGAAATGATTGCAAAAGGGGGCTACATGAGGAGGAAAATTAATATAATGACTGACAGCCAGGCTGTCATTAAGGCAGTCTCGAACCCCGTAACTAGATCAAAACTAGTTAGGGACTGCAAACAATCCCTCACTGCACTGGCACGAGACAACACGGTGTCTCTGATTTGGGTGCCGGTACATGAGGATATAAAGGGCAACGTAATAGCCGATGAACTAGCCAAGGAGGGCTCTAAGAGACACTTCATGGGCCCAGAGCCCGTATGTGGGGTTACTAAGGATTCCGCATGAAGGGAGATTTGAACCTGGTTAGATACAAAAGTACAAAGATATGGAGGTCGACTGCAGGTCAACTCCATATCAAAACGCTGATAGGGGATAGGGATGGTAGTTTCTCTGATAACCTACTCAGGCGCAGTAAGAAAGAAGTTAAATCCATTATTGGGTTGGTAACTGGACACTCTGAAAAAGCATCTATACAACACAGGCCGTGTAGGCGAACCGTGGTGTAGAAGATTCGAACTACAGGAGGAAACGAGTTTACATGTAATCTGCACATGTGAGGAACTGAAGGTACTCAGGCAGAAATATTTCGGAAAAGACCTATTGGAGCCCTCGAAGGTCCTCAAGTTTCCACTGGGTAAGATACTGGGTTTTATAGAGAACACCAAGCTGCTCGAGTGGAAATAAGAGAATCAATAGGGATGGTACAATGAGCACCAAGCTCAAGTGCCCGGACATCAAGTGCCCACCCTAACTTGAATGAATAAATGAATGAATGAGCATCAGTTCAAATTGCATACCTTATTTGATATATTGGTAATAATAAATAAACGATTCGTTCATAATTGCCTGAGCACTAATTATTTAAAAACCATGCGTTTCCGGGTAATCACCCTGTATGTATTTTTGGACTACTACGACAGGTTCTGGGCCTATATAAGAAGCCGATGATCCCTTATTTGCAAACTCATCGGCTTTTTCGTTTCCTTCGATTGCCGAATATTCGGGCACCTCCACCAAAGTGACTTTATTGCGGTCTGTCACGCTATTCAGTTATCGAAAACATTCCCAAACCAGTCTTGATTCTATTTTGGGGTTCACTAATGCCCTCAGTATCGCCTGGCTGTCGGTTGCTTATTTTTACTAGACTTCTGATTGATTTCAGTTGCACAATGCAATATTGCATATGATTCTGCCTAAAACACAGTGACATATTTTCCTAGAGGAAGGGTGATCACTGTGTTTCTCCCCTTACTATAGATTCCAGCTCGAGTCCTGTTCTTGGTTTTTGATCCGTTTGCAAACTAGATCAGTTCCCGGAACCTGTAGAATTTTTTATTAAATACATATGTCGCTATCATGTGGTCTGATCTCAATCCAACAAGGTTACTTTCCCCAGGATATTATGTCCCAAACCTACATACCTGTGGCTTGGTAGTCTGAGCTGGCTCAGTCTTGCTTCCCCCATTATCACCTGCAGGAGTAGTCCTCATTGTATCACAACATACAAGTATCTGTATCTTGCTAAGTTCAGTTATTATAGTAGTTTGTTACTGTATCTTTGTCCGCCATACCAGAGATGCATAAGTGATCATAGGTCTGACCAGTGTGATGTACGTCGAGTATATCATATTTAGTTTAAATCCTTATGTTTTTCCATGAGCTTTTCAAGCCAACAAACGTATTATCTCTGCTCTGGTTTTAATTCTTTGAAGCCATCGATTCCAAGAGTCAAGAACTTCATTTCGGCATTTTAGCGGTCCAAGACCATCTAACTTCATCCTTCTACTGAATGCTATTATGGTCGCTTTGAGGAGAACTACATGTAAGACTTTCCTCAATCATTCTTGCTGTTACCTTCTGCATTTTGGTCATGCTCTACATTGGTTGATTTACTTGAGAGTATATCCCAACCAAAAATTTTATGCCCTTCATTGCCTAGTCTTACTAGTTGCTCGTCCATCACCAGGTTCCACAACAGAGGAGACAAAACCCCACCCTGTGGACATCCTCTCTCGACCCATGCCACCAGTCTCCCATGATGGTTATATTCACTGATCTCTCTTTAAGCATGCAATTTATCCAGCTTGTTTCATCGATCTCTTTATTCCTCGATGCTTTAGAGATTGATGGCGTGGAAGTATTGTCAAATGCTCCTTCTACGTCCAGGAAAGTGCATAAAGGCACTTCTTTAGTGTGCAGGGCATGGTGAGTTTGCGCTGTACCTTTTCATGCTTGATACGCATACTGGTCATGGTGCAGTGGCCGATACAATAATACATCATCCCTTATGTGTCCATCCTCTTTCGACCCATGCCACCAGTCTCCCATGATGGTTATATTCACTGATCTCCCTGTAGCATGTAGTTTATGTACCTGCAGCTTGTTTCATCGATCTCTTTATTCCTCGGTGCTCTAGAGATTAATGCTGTGGAAGTATTGTCAAATACTCCCTCTAAGTCCAGCAAAGTACATAAAAGCACTTCTTTAGTGTGCAGGGCATGGTCAGGTTGTGCTGTAGCTTTTCCTGCTTGATACGCATACTGGTCATGGTGCAGTGGTCGATACAATAATACATCATCCCTTATGTGTCCATCTGGGAATTTTTATAGCGTCTTCAGCAAAAATGACATCAGACTTATTGAACTCAAAGGCTTTGCTCCATCCTGTCCAGTTTAGCATTGGTCATAGTGTGCGTTCAATTGATGTGAGAAGTACTTCAACTCTCGTTCAAAAACTTACTAGATGACTTTATTTTGCCATACTGCGCACGAGGTACATTTTTGTAAGTTTTATTTTATCTAATCAGGAAAGAGAATGTCAATTGAAGGTCTCAAAACTGTACTCGCGATAATTTCTGGAAATGTAAAGTACGTCTGTTCTGTAAAATACAATAAAAACAAATTTGTTTTCCTTTCTCATATTTCGTCTGAACCATTAATAATACCAGCACTCCGAAAATTACGGAGAGTAATGTATATGTCAGTATGTATACGTTTTCACAAGCTGAAGCTTCGTACGTAACGTTCCACTGCCATATATCCTGGTTTCTCTTGGCGTTTTTATTGGCTATATTTTAGTACATGACTACGCATTTTTTGAGGGCGCGGGTATTTGGAATAGTTATATCGGGGTCGTACGCGTAGGTGTCGCTATTTCAGGATTTTGTTATTAATTTAAAAACATTTTAAATGGAATGGGTACAATTTTTATCGATTTAGTGAGTTTGTCGCATCGTTTGTGGCCTGTGTTTCATGATAATTACGAAAGGATGTAGCTCAGTCTAATAAGACCGCAATAGTTTCAGTGTTTGAGAGGGAGATAAGTATGATGTGTCGAAAAACTGACGCGACCTTCTTACGCGTCAAATTACCTTCACTTACACCAAACATCAGGACATCCCAGACTAGTGCCCTAATGAAGGTGAACATACCGTGCGAGTGAGTTTATGTTTCATTTAGTAGCTGTCACGTCTTCAGGGTATTAATTGCAGACTGTAGTTACTTGCGGTAGCGCTAAGCGATCTGCGAACTCTCTCTGAAGGCGCTGTGATAACCTAATTTGAGAAGCGGTAGTATGAAGAGGGAGAGAGAGAATGGGACATAAGATGGGTTGGTGCTGGTCGCTTGGTCGTTGGTTCGTAGTAATTTTGACCTAAGATAACTTCTCGCAAGTTATGATGGAGTTGTCGTGCGCTCCTGAAATTAAATTTGTATATATATAAGGAACATAATAACTTGCGTCTTCGTCACCATAGTTTAACACGCTGCTGGCCGGAACTAGCCCCTAGTATTGCAATAACTTTGGCATGCTTTTAAGGAAATAAGGAGTGAAGATATAATTAAACTTCGGCAGGGACAAGAGAATTTAAATTTAGAATAATGTAAATAAGTGAAAGAATAACTGAATGAGAATTTAAGATAAAAATCTCATTATTAACGCTATTAATGTTTGCTAAATTGTCGATCAGAAACTATAATATGTATCTATAAAGCATAACAATAATTGTAGGACGACTTTAAGCCACAATAAATGCGTTAATTAACTAACGCTAATTAATAATTAGGTCACGTTAAAAACGTGTGTAACACTCGGTTGATATTAGCATACATATGTTTCACCTTACCTAGGATCGTCAGTGCTACTGGTCAACCTAATGTATTATGCAAAGAAATTTTAACATGACTCCTTTAAAAATTAAGAAAGGAGAGAAAATACTCATTAGCCTGCCCATTTACTCCATCTGAACTGAGTAGGGTGGAGAGGAGCAGTGCTAATTCAGCAGCTATACTTTCCTGGATGACACAGACGTCTACTGCATATATTTGAAAGGAAAATGGTGTTGCGGCCACAGCACTATCTGTTGATATGCGCCAGGAACGTCATCTCCGGCTACCTTAGCTTTGAAGTAGGCGAAAAGCACGTGCCTATCCAAAAACCTTGTCTGGATGAAGATGGCTAACGTACTGCTATGGTTAGACAACCCATTTTCACTGTGTGTATTGTAAGTTGCATATTTTTGTTGTTATGATTACTCAATTCGTTTGATTTCAATTGACCGAGAATTTTTCACAATTTTTAATTTTGTTTTGTATTAATTTTAGTTTAAGAGTAAATTGTATAATTTAATTAATCAAGTGTTAAGTTTTTTGTAAATAATTCCATTAACTAATTTGCCTAGTGTCTGCTAGTGTTGATTTAATGCGGATTTTATTCAATATTGTCGTTGAATTGCAATACGTCTGCGTTGTACGATTTTGAGAGAGGGATTTTTGTAAGAAAAAAAATTGAGTTTTGTGAAAGAGTTCTTTGTTCGACTATTAACGTGAGTAGACGTATTTCTGTATATCTTTGTTGCCATTTTGTATTTCATTTTGATTTAGTAAATTTAACCTTTCTGATTTTCTTTTATATAGCCAATCAAGGAATTCTTATCGTGAAAATTGTTAATATATTAACGTGTACACGTAGTAGATATAAGATCAATTATTATTTTTTGTTTAGGAAGATAGTTTTTTTTTCTATCATTATATTATAAAGAGTTAATCTTCCGTTATTCAATTTTGCTGATTCATTTTTATTTGTCAATCACCTCGTTTGGGTGAGTAGAAGCATTGTTCTTGCATTCAGTTTTTTTTTTTGTAATTTTCGAGTAATTGTCCACGCTTAGTTTATTTGCATTTGTGAAACCACGTGGATAGAAATTCTAAAGTTGTGTATTTTGGATAATCTTCCCGAACAAACAAAACTTTTGCTTCATAGCATTGTCCTATTTTAATTTTAATTTAGAGTCAAGTGCAGTTTTTATTTTAGGCCAGAACCTTCAGTTCAAGGTTTTTTTTGCACTATTTGTAATTTAACCCATTTTGAGAGATAAATTTATTGTTTTAATCGCGTCTCAGGGTTAAAAATTCTGTTCTTTTATTTTATATTAAACCTTTACAATATTTCCTGTAATTAAGAAAGTCTGGTTTCATTTACTCACAATTTATTTTTCGTGGTTAGATTAAAGTTGTAATTCGCGAGGGTAACTTTAAGGTTAATAGTTCTTTTGCGTTCATTTTAAATCTTATCCGTTGAGCCAGCTAATTTTATTTTTCTTTTCATTTTTAAAATCAATTTTGCATTTTTCATTTATTTCAATCAGTACACAGCAGTACGTCAGCGCTATGAAAAGAAATACCTTCGAATTACCAACACACCACCATCAGAAGGAGGGGAAAAGCGACGCTTGGGGAACATCATGAAGAACATTCCCATCTACCTTGTTTGATGTAAATTCTCAGTTTTTATTCATGTATTTTTAATAATATATATTTTAAATTTATAATATTTGTTCTGTATTTCGAAATTTGTTTAAAAGTAATGTTAAGATTTAGATGAACTTTCCATTTCTCTTTTTGAGCTTATTAGAAAATAACTGAATGCTACTGTTGATTGGGCAATCGAAGAAAATTTAATTAGAGAAATAAGTAGTTAGGCACAAGCAAATAGTGGAACTTTCCGTGGCAATATTGTCTTAATATAAAAATAAAACTTTAAGTTGACCCCATTACTCACTGCAATTTATTTAAGAAATTCCTGCACTTGAAACCATAAAAGAGATTTTGCCGAAACTCCGAAAACAGATTCTCAAGAACGACAAGTCGATAACCGACACTAAAAGAAGTAAAAAAAAGGGCAACTCGCGCCTCGCATTGTACAAACGCGCGATGAGCTCCCCTCATACAAACTATTATTCGGGTCGGGAAATCTCTCATTGTATTCAAATGACATACGTGCACTGAATGCGGAAATATGCACACGCTACCCAGATTCGTTCATACAGGCGTCTATATAGAAAGTACATATGCACGCATACAAAAAAAACATTATGGTAGTCATCAGTGTATAACGTGAGTACAAGTATACAGGGTGTATCAGATACAGAGGTAAATATAATAATATGTAGCAGCTGTAATTATACGCAATCAAAAAGTCTTAATGCACAGGGGGTCTATCTGTAAGCATTAACGAGAAAAAAAAATATTTTGTAAATGCCGTGGGCTAGAGCCGCACCTGTGCCCAACCTAAATGCTGTGCCGAATATACCCCCACATATCACTATCATTCAGCCATTACCGCTGTTAGTTTTGTGTGGATCGCCGCTTGGAGTGCAAGCCACTTCGAACATTTTATTTAAATTCTTCCCGTCTCGAAAAAAACGATCCTTTTCACGACCATCATGATTTCATATACAGAAAATCGAAACTTGATGCATCGGCAAAAGTGCGGGAATGTATAGATTCATTTTCGCGCGATATCATAGCAAAATGCGTGCTTGCAAATTTTCTGTATCTACATTTATTTCTGTGCAATTCAGTAATGATTCAATTCATTTTGCGTTATATGATTAAATGAATCCAAAAGAAATAACTCAGATTCATGTGGTACCGTTTATTAACAACTAACTCTCGATTCGACAAAGCAAAAGAAAAATATTTACGTTTTTTGTAACTACTGAAGTCGCATATCCGGTGAAACTCGAACGTCTTATCAGGATATTAAAAAAAAATACTTTGTAGACTTACGTAGAATGCTCTTAACAAAAAAGGAATGTTTATTTTATAAAAAGAAGAAATTTAAAATGCCTCAGTTTTGCTATTTTTACAAGGGCCTTTGTTTATTCAGAATAACGTTAAATGAACTTACGGCATACCATTAAGATATATACTAATGAGTGCAATGTATTTATACATTATACCACGTTTAGCGGGTGCTTAACATGACGTTTCCTTGCATCAGGCCCGGACTAAAGAATTTTTGACTCTAAATTTTACTTTTTTTTATTCTTTAATGATGAAATCCGGTTTCAGTGGGTTTGTGCTTTATATGTCGTGTAGTTAACACCAAAGCAAAATTTACTTTTTTATTTGATACACCCTGTATATTAAAAGCCAAAGATCGATGTAAGGTGACATGACGACTGGTTCGATTCGCAATAGGCGCTGAATTATCCATCGATATCCCGTCGACCAGAATCTGAAGAGAGACTAGAAGAAGACTCGGCAATTTGTCGGATAAGGATGGCGGATTCGCGACAGCCAGCAGCTTCGGTCTTCGATAATTAAATTCCTGTCCCGACTTCTCGCCGAAAAGTATCGACATGTCTCCCGGTCGAGTGGGCCCAGTGCCGTATAGCTGGAAGGGCAGATGGTATTTTACTTTAGAGCCTATTATTCGCAGGAATCGCTCGGGTGCTCCTTTTTTTGACAATTAGTCGGGGCTTTCTAATGATGAATTTTAATTGGACTTTTTTTGAATTTTTTTTTTATTCCGCGGAGAGCGAAATTAAAACAGGAAACTTTTCCAATTAGCGTAACGAAGTGGCGAAGAGAAAGGGTATATGGAAGTATATAGAGGTAGAAAAAAATAGATGATTGCACGTTCAAAATACAATACGATTTTTTTTATACATTATAATGTTCTTGCTTTCCGGATTTATTTCTATAAACAATAGAGATACTGTCATAATAACAAAAAGATTATTAATTTTTAACAATTTTTGTTAATGTTTCCGTCCTGAGACATACAATATCTTTGTTAAAAAAAAAAAAACTACAAAAAAAAATTAAAAAGACAACTAATTTGCGTTTCACTCTCTATGTTTAAAAAACTAATAAGATACACTTTGTTTATGAAAACTAAATTATTACAAATCATCCCAACTCCGTGATCCACCTAAAAAAAATACTACACGAGGCTACCTATTCTAAGTACTAAATGGGTTCCATAACAATTGAAATGATCCTACTCTAACTAAATAATTTCCCTATGATTCTTCATAACAAAAATATAATATAGTAGCCTCGCGACCACATAAATACTACTTTTGAAAAATGATAAAATATGTGAAATGTGATTAGTTCACATAATCGCGAGTCTACTATACATCAGTCAGCTATGAGTTATTATTAAATGCGCCCATGGAACGAATTTCGTTATCTCCCAGCATTCGCCAATGACATTGATAATATATAATATACTTATATAAAATCAATGGCCACGGAGTAAGGGAAAACCATGACAAAAACCTTACTCTGGGAGGATCTGGGAAGGAGTCCCAGACCTTATTACCTTATTAATAAGATACAGAAAAATAATTTTATTTTAAATTTTTTTTAACAGTACTTCTTTCAATTTTTTCATTTGGACAACTTTTATAAATGTATACAATTTTTATTTAGTGTTATAGTTATTTGTTTCTTTGCCTTGAGGTTATCGCACATTAGCCCGTCACAACACAGCACAGCGCATCCCTCCAAAAAACAGATGGAATTAAAAAGAATGTAAATGAAAGAACAAGCGCCCAGTATTCCAACACAACACGGTCGAGCACAATGCATTATTTTAATGCGATTAGTTTCTTGACGGGACGCATCGTGCTATGACTGGCTAGTGTGCGACAACCTTTATCCTCATTTCCGCTCTGCCGTCTGCTAATTCCAACTTCATTGTTTAAAATTATTAAAATATTTAAAAAGAATGAAAAATGTTTGCATTAACTTTTTTAACATAAACTGATAATCTCTTTGTTAAAAAAAAACATTAAAATATAAAAGAATATTTAATTCTCACTTATTTTTTCCTGAACCCGACTTTACGTTGTCACTCTACTCCTACGGAACTACGGAAATGTAATAATAAAACATTAAAATGATTGTAGCTCTTAAAAAAGACTAAAAGATTTTTTTAACCAATGAGGCATTCACCATTCTAGGAAAACAACAACTTTTCACTGAAGTTAGTTTCATTGGTAAGGAGAAGTACGTCTTTATTCGAAATCAACTTTATCTCTATTATGGACAAACTTCCTAAACTGGTTAAGGAAGGAAATTAAAACGATTATACCTCCTAGCAAACAACTTAACTTTGTTGGAATTCGTACTGTGATTAAACGCTTCTGACTTAATCTCCTAACATATTAAATAATTTGAGTAGTAGGAATATCTCAAACAGCTCATTTATAGTTCATCTCACGTTTAGAATTGTACGTAACATATTAATTTTGAAACTTGTTGAGCATTTTCTTGCTCTGATTCTTAAAGATTGGCGCACATTAGCCCGTCACAGCACTGCCCGATGGCTTTGCATTGCGATTAAACCGTGTCTACCTCATGAACACAGTAGAGAAATTAAAAATCATAATGGTAGATAATATAATATAATCTACCTGAGTTTCATAACAAAACTGGTATTGTGGGTCCATTTGTGAAAAGAAAGTACTTTAGAAGAGAAGATCTAAAAGTATTTTATCTTATTAATGCTTTGAATGACATTTTTTACCTCTTAATGACTGCGCTTGGGCAACTGTCTGCGACAAAGAATATTCAGTACCGTAACATATGCACAAACGTGTCTTAGAACGAGCATGATTAAAATTGAACCAATTGATTTTTGCAAAATTTGCAAAAAGTAATAGTAATTTGTCAGATCAGGACGTTTTATAGGTTTGGGTGTATGTAGGTCCAAAGAGAGTTATCTTTGTTTTCACTATATCATTCGCTAGAGTGAAAATTTTGTCTATATTTAGAAAAGTAATGAGAGTAGTAAAAAAAATTGAATACTGACTTATTGTCACCTATATCATTGCAATGCAGTATTTCATTTTATAAGAGATACGGTCTTCAATAAAGATCTATGTCATATTTTAATAAAATAGAGGACAGAGGTTTAGGGTATTATTTTTGCTGGGTTCCACAAAAATAAATTCAAGGAATTAGACAAAAAGAATTTTAATCCATTAAATAAAGTTTTCAATTAATTAGCTACAGAAACAATTTCATGGACATGAATTTTATAAATATTTTAACAACGTTTATGTTCTTTACGGAAGCTGGAAGGCCGGGGTTATGTTCTTACAATGAATTATATATTATATAGTAACTGCTCCAAATAACGGCCTTTGTAGTGACCACGAGATAGAGGTTAATATAAAATAAAATGCAGTTCTATATACATAAGTTTTTTGCTCTTGAATTATCATTTTCTCTTTAACTTTTGCATACGTGAATAAAATACCGCTTTCACACTCTCTTAGCGATAGATAGATGACTTATAAAGGGTTAGTTAAATGTACAGTATTGCCGGGTTCTGCCAAGAGAAGGAATAAACCCTGGGCCATGTTCTGTACCATTGCGATGATCTGACGAGGACAAGATCATTAGTACTGGGTTCGGAGAACACCAGAGTAAATGAAGGAATCAAAAATAACAGGCCTAATTAAGAAAGCAAACTTAGAGAGCGCCTTTTAGGTTAGATTAGATTAGGTTAGATTAGGATTGGGGTGGCCTCTGGACCTGTTTCACCGCGACCTTTTCAGATCTTTTGTCATCCCTTATTTCCGAGACAACGCTCTCTAATTTTGCTCTCTTAATTAGGCTTATCATCTCTGAGAGCGGCTTCTTTGTATAGCTGCTGGGTGTAGGGTTCTCCACGCCCATTACTAGAAACCTTGTCCTCGCCAGGCCTTCACATTAGCACAGCACATGAACTGGTGTTTCTTCCTTCTTTTGACAGAATCTGTTGGTTGCGTCATCTGCCAGGCCTATGTTGTACATATGCCTAATTAGTCTACAGTGACCAGTCAGTAGACTTAGTAGATGTACATTGGCACAGCACATACAAACTGATATTTCTTCCTCCTGTTGGCAGAACCTGCAAGTAGCATCATCTACCAGGCTTATGTTGTACATATGACTATTTAGTCTACAATGACCCATCAGCAGATCTATTATCATTTGGCAGTCTTCATGGCTTTAGTCAGTAAATCTCTAGTAAATTCAGGCCTCTGCTTTAGGAACTCTTTTGTCTGTCTCTGTCTCGGTGATTTTTGCCACCACTCTCTGGACTGATTATGTATTCAATTATTGATGGATTTTTTAATTTCCGATTTGGTAGTGCCAAAAGAAGGACCAGCACCAACGAATGACCTTGACGAACCTCGCCTGGCCAGCTTGTACACCACATCTTTTCCTCTCACGTCCAAGCGGGTAGGGACCCAGGCCAAAGTTAATTTCCTTTGGGTAGCCACGCGCCTTTTAGGACAAACAGTATCACAATGGAGTTGAAAGAGTCGTGGTGATACAGAATCTTCTGGCCAGCCCAACCCTAATCTAATCTGTTCTAATTTAGTTAAGTCCAGTCAAATTTTACTAAAATAACATAATCGTATTATACTTTTAGTTCACTGTAACTTATTCCTTTAGAATGAAAAGGGAATTAACTTGTTACTATTAATAAGAGAAACGTATTTTATTCCAAGAAACTAGATCAATATAATTATGATATGCTCTGATAAAAATTGTACCATGTCGATTGTAGTATTAAGGCCGTTTTACACCTAGCTATTTATTGCGCAATTTATTGGCCAATTGAAAATTTTACGTGTATAACACGATTAAATACACGTAAAATTTTAAATTGGCCAATAAATTGCGCTATAAATAGTTAGGTGTAAAACGGCCTTTATATATGAAAGACAGCAATACATTATTTAATATCCAGTATTCATTCCATATATTTTGTACTAGAAGATTTATATGACAATTTTGCATTCACTATTATTATTACCTAGTTTTCTTCGCATAAGTAATCTTGCAAATGTCACACGATACCAAAATATCTGTCATAGAACCGGTTTCATAATAAATGTCACTTTAGTACTTTAACAAAAGCCTGTGTATTATTTATGGAAACTTTAATTTAAAGTAACTCTAAAGCTTTAAAGTGACATTATGAAACTCACCCATTCTCCATTTATTGCATCAATCTCATTTACAAGGTATGTTTTTTTTTTTTTTAAAGAAAAGGATTAGCATCCTCAACTTCTATTTTATATCATATTAGTAGGTATTTGAATTAATAGCAAAATTAAAGATACTTTGCTAAAGAAATCTAACATTACTATTTGACGCTACATTCGAATATATCGATATAATCCGAAACCGGAAGTAATTTTATTCTTCTTTCTCTCTCGCCGAAAACGAAGTTGGAATCGACGTCCATTCGTCAACAGTCTAACGTGCGAGAAAAATCCATTAATCAACATCTTTCAGGAACCGCTTTGATCTTTAGCGTACGCTTCTAATTACACGATACAATGAGCGCTACGATATAGATGTGTGGGTGGCAAACGCGTGTTATTGCTCCTCGTAGATTGTTTTCATAAATTGCGCTTTTAGTTTTTCCTTTGCTTTCGTAATAATCGTACGTCCGCGTTTCTGCTGTGACGTTGATGCGTGTAAAAAAATACATACTAACATTTCAAACTACGTACTGCTATGGTATGGCTCCCCGGTTGTTTGAACTCTATGCTGTTATTTTCCAAGATCAAGTTTTGGCGTTGCCGCGCGCAAATTCTCACTTTGTTTTAAATTTTGCTAAGAATTAGTAGTTTTATTGGATGTATTTAATTGTTCAGTTAGTTAGTTTATTTTTCCTTCCTTTATATGTTTAGCATTTGTTATCTTGTGTTAGGTCCTTCTTATAAGGCGTATTCTATGATTATGCGGTTGACGCAGCGCGCGCAGCTGCTAGTTTGTTTGTACGCGAGGGGCGCCTCTTTAGGGCTCAGTGTCTGAATCATTGTCACGAATGTAAGTACATGTAAATTTTGAGTTCTTTGCATTCATTTTGCGATTTTTCATTTGTAAAGATTTGTTCTTTAATTATTATTAATTTTGATCATTATTCAGACATCTCCGCTTATTAATTGGCGTTGTATTATTGTGCACAATTTGTATAAGGCCCGTTAATAATTTTCGTTTTAGAAGTGATCGCGTTTAGAGTTTAAATTTTTCCGTTTTTTTTTTTGTAGTTTTCAAATTAATTTTATTTTAATCACCTCGGGGTAGGTGAAGAGAAGCTTTGGGCTTGTTTTTTTAATTTCATTTTGATTTTACTTGGTTCTCCACGTTGATTTAATTAAATTTTAGTTTGCTGTGGATTTTTGAAACCACGTGGATTTTTTGTGGTATAAGAAATTCCTTCTAGAACGAATTCACCATTTTGTTTGCTAAAGGATTTGCATTGTCCTTTTTAATTGTAAATTCACGAAGGGGTTATTTTAATCCAATACCTTCTGTATTAAGGTTTTTTCCCTATTGTTGTTAATTAAATGTTTTTTTTTTTTTACAATAAAAGTTAATGATTTTAAATATCATCCTTAAATAGTTCTTTTATTTTTGAATTAGCCACTTCTATTATTAGGGATTTTAAAGAAAGTCAAATTTTACAAACGCCCACTATTACTTTTCATGAAAGTTACTCTGAGATATAAGAATCTCTGGCGCCCTTTTAAATTCATAGTTGCTGAGCTAGCTAAATTAATTTTGTCATTTTTAATTTCTTTAAACTTATATGCTTGGACAATCAGTTCACAGCAGTACGTCAATACTTCCTCTGCGTATGCGAAAACAAATCGATACGTTTCATTGCGTTGTTTGAAATTCAGGGAGAATGATAGAAATGTTATTGGGTGTGCCTCAAGGAACAACTTGTGTCCTCAATTATTTGTAATTATATACGAATTTAAGCTATCATCCAAATCGGTTATTTTCATCATCGTGGCAATTTTAGGTGCTTTTATAATTTAAAAATCTTTCCCTGCTACACACTTTTCCTTATTAAAAACTCATAGTCATCTGCTTAAAAGGCGAAACAATTTCGGCAGGAAAAAAAAATAATTCTGTCGACCTCTACGTCCTCTACAGACTACTACACGGCCCAGTGCAGAACATCGATCGTCGCACAAACCTACACAAACAACAGACACACACACCAACGGCAGACAGAAGCAGTGAGTCGCCCCACGATTACTCAAATTGTAAACGAACGTTCCGTAAACGACCATGTCCTTTTTTAAGCGGTCACGGTCAATTACGCGACCAACTCACGATGGTCGAAGTCGTCGGTCCTTGTGATTGCCATATAGCAACGTAGTTTGACAGAGCGCGGATGCTAAAACATGGTAAATAAGTCGATTTAAGCTATATGGAGAGTGGAATCTTTATAATTGTCGAAGTAAGTGCAGTTTTGGGAGAAATTAATTTTACTATGGCGTCACGTCATTGGTTCCCGGAGGATTGTAAGATGGCGTTTGCGTACAGTGACTCTATTTATCACAGTGTGGATGTAGAGTGTGTTATTTTTATTGGCTCATAAATCAATGACCATTAAGAATCCAAATATTGATATAGATTACATTGATTTCTCTAGTCGGAATATATAAGGTTAGACAAATGTGTGGGAACACATAAATTCTTGCTAAATTATGAGTTTTATTAAAAAATAACCTTAAGAAAAGTTTTTGTAGTATTTTTATTCTAGTCTGGGACATGCTTTTATTTTCAACAACTATCACATGTTTCGAGATATGACGTCATCGGTAGTTTTTTTTAAATGAATCACCCTGTATGTTTTCATATTTTCGGTTAGACACTTTTTCAAGAATTACAATGGCCGCGTTCAGAGTACGAGCATGATACATATCAGTTAGCTACACAAAATGGCGACCGGTCCATTGTATGTTATTGATGTAGCGCTTTCGACATAGATTCTGAATCAGTCGATTCATATTTAATGGAGGACGGGATTAGGGAAAGGGAGCAAGGAATAGGGAAAGGGAATAGGGAAAGGGACTAGGAAAAAGGGAATAGGGAAAAGGAATAGGAAAAGGGAATAAGGAAAGGGAATAAGGAACAGGGAATAAGGAACAGGGAATAGAGAATAAGAAACGAGAATAGGTAAAGGGAATATGAAAAGGAAATAGAGATGGGTAAAGGAAAAACGAAATGAGAAAAAGGGAATAGAGAAAAAAAAGAAAAATAAACAAATATAAAAGGAGTTTGAATATTTGTAAAAATACTAATAAAAAACTTGAAACAAATGTTGAAAATAAAAACGACATAGTGTAAAAGCAAAAGAAAACTATTTAAAGCCTATTGCACATTCTAAAAGTGGAAACTTTTCGAGTGAATGGACCGACTTAAAAAACCACCTTCTAGGAGAATGCCCAGCTTCTAGTATTATTGATAAATAGGCATCAAACTACAAAGAACATTACAGAAAAAAAAACAATTCTCGTCAAAATACTAAGGTATGTAACATATGTGCCAACCTATACTGTCAACTCCCTAGTGTCAAAATTTCTGTTCTACTTTCAATCCAAAATTAAAATTCATCGGCTCAAGATGTGTATCACACCGCCACAAATCTTTTGCGAGTAATCGGACTCATACTCGCAAAACTGTAGTATCTTGCTAGTGTTACAAAATGCGAATGACTATTTGTCAGATACATCTCATAAAGGATATTTTTGTGTTGTCATGGAAACTTTTTTTAGTATAAGTAAAATTATTTGTATTACTCAGTATTACTAACAGTTATGGCGGCTAGTTTCCATATACTAAAAATAATTGTCCATTATGGACGAACTAACAGAACGTAAAAGAATTAGATTAGAAGAAATGATGGTTGGTTTTGGAGACAGGCAGAGATCTCTACAAGGTGCATGCAATATTTTTAATACCACATTTCCTGATAATAGTATTTCTTTCAAAATCAACAGTGTCAAGGGTTTTGAGAAAGTTTAATGAAACGGAAAGTGTTAAAAAATGGGTCAAAATCTGGTCGATCTAAAACTGCTATAAATGAAGATAATTCATTGGACGTTCTTATTAATCTCAAAAAAAGAACCAAAAACGTCATTAACAAAATTGTAAAAATAATATTTTACTTTCAGACGAAACGACATTTTGCCTAAATGGACATGTAAATCGACATAACTATCGCTACTGGACTGATCAGAATCCTCATTGGGTGGAAGAAAATCGTATGCATTATCCTCAAAAAATAAGTGCATGGTCAGGTATAATCCGAGGACACATAATCGGATTGTTCTTTATTAGGGAAAATTTGAAGGCTTGTCGTTGTTTAGAACTTTTGCGCGAGGAAATTGTTCCAACATTAATTCGTTTATTTCCAAACCGCGCAAATCCCGCGCTATTCTTAGATGCCTTCTGGTGTCAACAAGATGGGTTTCCGCCGTATTATGGAGTTGACGTGCGCGAATACCTAAATGATTTATTTCCCCAGCGTTGAATAGCTCAAAGAGGATATCTTGAGTGGCCTCCGCGATTGCCCGATTTGAAGCTATTAGACTTTTTCCTTTGGAGCCATTTGAAACCTGATGTCTATAAGACTAAACCACAGTCGCCAGAAGACTTAAAAGATCGTATTAGCATGGCCTTTCAACAAGTAGCGCAAGACGCGATTCAGAACTCATTAAAGTCATTCGTTGATAGACTGGCTTATTGATAGGCAGCTGAAGGTTTTCAATTTGAACATTTATTAGATATTGTTTTGTTTTGAATATTTTGTTATTACTGATCATTTCCAAAATATGAAGAGATACAGATAATTTCATTTCTGCTAAAAAGAAGTTCCCATAGCAACATCAAAATAGAAATGGAGCAGAGAAAACCCAGTTACTGGGAAAAGCTCCAGGGAATGAAGCAAATTAAAATTCTTCTGGGAACTTATAACCCGAAGAGGTTTATTACAGAAGGCATCAACCTGAGTAAGAACAATGTTCGTATATTAACAGGAATACTTTCAGGTGATTGTAAACTGAAAGGACACCTGAGCAAGCTTGGATTCGAAAAGCAATCTGAATGTAGATTTTGTGGGGAACAGGATAAAACTCCTATCCATCTCCTCTCGAACTGCGTAGCGCTGTGCAACTCAAGGGCGTTGCAGCTGGGAGCATGTGAAATCGGAGAGGGAGACTTACCTAGCTTGGGGCCGCTGATATTCTACGCTTTCTGAAAGGAATAGGATTGAAAGGGCAACTGTAAAGCAGCTAGAATAGGGGAAACAACAGATCTTTTAGGTAGCAGCGTAACATCACCCTTCCATTTATATACAGATAGATAGATAGAGCTTTTATTGCGTATGCCAGTAGCAATACTAAGGACATATTGTCAATGTTTATAGAGTACAATCACGCAATAAATATAAAACTTAGAGACTTTATATGGCTTGGTAACAAATTAAATAATTTGATTCCCATCGAAGTAGGGGATCGTTTAGTAATTTTCCAGTCTGTTTAGTGGCTCCTTATAGTTCTCTTTTGCTCTTGTGTTGTAGTTATAGATGTCAGAACATTTTAAAAAAAGTTAGTTTGATTATTAAATATATAACAGAGCAACTCCATAATGTATATACTAGGTAAGGGTAGAATAGCCAATCTCAGAAAGTGCGGGCGACAGGATTCGTAACTTCTAATACCCGCTAAACATCTCACAACCTTTTTTTACATACAACATCAAAACACGAATATCCTTTATCAGCTGTATCTGACAAAAAGATGATAATAGCCAACGCTTTATTTCAATATCTCAAGTCGCACACCCATCAAATATTATATCATTGTAATTCTTGAAAAAGTGTCTATCCGAAAATACGGGAACACAGAGGGTGATCCATTTAAAATAACTACCGATGACGTCATATCTCAAAACATGTGATAGTTGTGGAAAATCAAAGTAGGTCACAGACTAGAATAAAAATACTTCAAAAACTTTTCTTAACGTTATTTTTTAATAGAACCCATAATTTAGCCAGAAGGTGTTTTCACACATTTGCCAGACCCTGTATAATATTTATTTACGATTTGAAGATGGAGTTTAAACATGTATCCCCTCATTCCATTAATTTTCTGTATAATATTTATTGTATATATGCCCTGTTTTGGTTTTATTTCAGTAATATTCGTTAAATTTTCATGCAAATTTATAGATTTGGTTGATTTTATAGGTGCCTTTTCACAGTTTATTTCATTTCGCTTAATACTTTTGCTCACGATGAACGCAGAAAACTCTTTTATTTTTGACAACCTCAAATAATTTCATCCCTCAAACAGCAGTTCCGTATTACGTATTTCGAATGGATAATTCCCTTTCAGGAAAATATCTCCCAAAAAGCTCTAATCTTCTAAATCTCGAGCTTTACCAACGTACATACATACACATAGGCAGGTATGCTCTTTCCAACTTGGCAAATTTATTAAAGCGTTTACGATAATTTTACGATTACCGCTTCTAACCGGACGAATACCTCGCGAGCAATAAAACTCTCCATCGCGCCCGTGATTCCGGCAAAAACAACCGGGTAATTGAAGCGGATGAGCAGCGGCAGTTGTTGGGAGCAACCTCGGAACGTGGATATAAATTTCTATCAAACGTTAAACCGAGTGTGTGTGTATATATATGAACGCGCGTACGGTATTCATCTCTAAATTAGTTCTGAAATGTCGGTACGCGCTTCGCTAGATTTAATTCGCAGACTGGTGTCCCTCTTTCTTTCTCTCTCTCTCTGTCTTCCTGACGGGTACTTTCAACGGGGTGGTGTATATGGCCTCGGGAACAGATTTAATTAATGGATTTATTAAAATATGTTCTGCCGCATGTATAAATATGTATAAGGGTTGTATTATATGTGCGTTCGAATCTTTTATATGTGTCTTTCCGTACCTGGATATTTCAAAGCGGATGTTTTGAACTAATCGAGTGTTTAACTTTTCAGAGCCCATGCAAGGTAAAATCTGAAAGGATTGGATTTCCTACTGATTTCCCGGGTAATTAAATTCAGATCTTCCATTCACAACTGCTGAAATTTCACACATGTTCTATAATATATTTACCTAAAAGGATCAAATCATTAATTTCTGGTTCCTATTGCAATTCACATGGAATTAGAATAAAACACTGCTGTTAGTTGAATTATCGTAAGATAATCTAGCCGCACTTACAAACTTTCAAACAAATGCCTTGCAAATTTCCCTACAAGCATCGTTTCTAGAGATAAAAACCCGCCGTAGTTGCCAAACATTTTGCAGTGATTATCGGAAAACCACACCTACCTTCACTCCTGCACGCAATCTTCCCAAACAAACTATAAGCGACAGTACTAATCTGGCACGCATTGATGAACCTCGGCCTTTTATTTATTTATTCCTGGTTATTTAATTTTTTTTTTTTTCTTAATTCTTTACTATAAATTCCTTCCATTACAATGTTAATTTATACATGTGATGAAAAACGGAAAACTAATTAAATGATAGACGGTTTTGGTTAATTTTGAAAACTTCTTATTTTCTCGTGGATTATATTCTTTTTGGTTTTTATTGTATATTTATAGCATTATATATTGATTTATATTATAAGAATCTGTTCTATTTATTTTATTTAGTTGGATATCCACATTATATTCATAAAGTCCCAATATTTCTTCCTACATTGGCATGTTTGCTGTACAACCCCTAGTATGAAAGAGAATAAGTAGCACTTAGTACTGTATATTACAATTTTTTACAAAATATGTACTGTAGCAGGTAACATGAATGGGTTGCAATAATTATATTGCAAAATGTTCCAAGTAACAATTAGTTTCCTAAAATTCAATTTAGCTTTGCCTTCTCCATCATCATTTTCATCAAAAACAAATTAAGCTCACTTTTCGCTTCTGTGTGAAGCTCTACGTCGTTTTCCAAAAATCAATTCAATTCATCTTCGTCTTCTGCATCATTCTATACATTATTTTTTACAAATAGAGCTAAATTCACGTTTTATCTAGTATTTTTTTTTAAAGCTAGCCAATCCCACCTTATTTTCGAATATCAAACTGCTATTTAAAATAATGCCCTACGCAAAACCTATTCTTCTGTTATCTCAAATGTGTATATTATCATTTCACCTTCAGTTAGATTTGTGTTACACTAAATATTTTAATACTGCCCCCATGAATCTTACGTCAAGTCGCGTTCTAATATATAAAAGTTAATTTGTTGCATCACCAAAGCTACCAGTGTTAAAAATAAAAAAATTAAACGAAATTGTGAATCTTGAATGAAAGAGTGAACTAGAAAAAATAATTTGCAGTTGTCGAGGAAAGTCTTTTGTTTGAAGAAAGCCCAGAGACGCTGTAATTATTTGTAACTGAATAATTTCAATAATTTAATTCTTCAAGGTCGACTCTGTTTGAGCACATGTTGATTACGTTAATGGAAATGAAAGAAGGTCCAGAATCTCACAAACTCTTTCTTTATTAATAAAATACCAATGGCCACATGTTTCCAGTGGTTCGTCTGATTTCATTGTGTTAATTTTAATATGTTTGTGGCTTTGCAATATTTACAATTACTTTTTATCTTTCCAATTTTATTACTTTTCACTCTTTGGCCTGAAGATGAGTGTTAAATACACTCGAAACATGTAGCTATTAGTATTTCACTACTAAAAAAGGAGTTTGTGAGATTCTTTCTTTCATTTCCATTAACGTAATCAATTTAATAATTAGATATTTCCTCATATTTGTATTAAACTGCACGTCCAAATGATTTCGTTAAATATTAAAAGTATAGACATTTCATTTATTTATCAAATCCCGTTGTGCCAATTAACATATACAATGAAAAAAAGCCAACATGTAAAAGGTGTTTCAATAAGAGCGCAAAATTTTAAGCTTCAATAAAATATAGTTTTCTGTAGCAAAGTACTGAAACATTTATTGATTTATATGAATTATGTATGAAATAAAATATCTTGTAAATGACTGCCACGGCTTTGTTGGCACATGCATACTCTTTTGGCAAAATTTGCACTAACATTTTTGTACACATGTGATGGTATTTGATTAATAGAGCATCAGGCTCGTTTGCATAAACCTGTGATTTCGGATAACCCGACAACCACAAGTTCAAGGGTGTTAAATTACAAAAACCTGGCGGTCAATTCTGGTCACCAAACTGGGAAATAACATGACCAGGAGCAAATTCGTGCAAGACAGTTAATGTTTTACGGGCGGTATAACATACGGCACTGTCCTGCTGAAACCATATGTCGTCAAAAGCAATGTCTTCAAATTGAGGCGTAATAAAACTGCGTTATCAAAGCACGATAACGTTCGTCATTCACCGTTAATGCATTAGCTTCCTAATTTTCAAAGAAATACGGTCCAATTATTCCTCCAGACCACAATGCAAACAGTGACACGTTTTGATTTTGATGGTAATGTTTAAAAAAAAATAGGACGCGTTGTTTTATCGTGTAATGCATGCTCCATGTTTACCAACTCCCACCTCACAACTTTCGATCTGTCACGTCCAACCAGTTGTCATTATGACTGCCAAAATCTTACGCTCTAATTGAAACACCATTTATAAAGAACAGTAATATTTTCCTTGTTTAGATTAGTCACACAACCTTGTCTTACGCTTGGTGACGTACTATACCATAAATTATTTTTAAAGTATCTTTAGCTTGTCAACAGTATTGTCAGGGCCCTAGCCAGACACGGTGTTGAGCCGGCCCTTGTAGGATGGCTACACTGTATGTTAAAGCAAAGGGCAATAGAAGTAAGTGTGGGAGGTGCCAGTGTGAGGGGGCGTGTAAATCGGGGCTGTCTCCAAGGAGGCGTCTTGTCACCACTTTTGTGGAACCTTGTGGTAGATGACCTCGTTCGTGCGCTGAACACATCTGGATTCTACACAATTGCATATGCGGACGATATTACGATCCTCATTGATGGAAGATTTGAGAGCGTGCTCTGCAATTTGATGCAGACTGCTTTAAGGTCTCTCGAAAACTGGTGTAGAGAACGTTACCTCTCTGTAAACCCAGATAAATTAGAGATGGTACTCTTTACTAACAAAAGAAAGTTGGGAAACCTTCTCCCACCACAACTGTTTGGCACTGCTCTCGGTTTCTCGGACGAAGTCAAGTATCTATGTATCACTTTTGACAGAAAACTGATCTGGAGCAAACATGTCATAACAAAAGCCGAGAAAGCATGTAAGGCCTTTTGGCAATGTCGTCGCGTGCTGAGTAGGACTTGGGGGCTCTCCCCGAAAATTACCTTGTGGCTGTACACTGCCATAATTGTGCCCATGCTAACTTACGGTGCCCTCGTCTGGTGGCCAAGGGTGAGACGAATGGTAGCCAGGAATGACCTGATGCATGTGCAGCGCATAGCATGCCTTAGCATTACAGGAGCAATGCGCACTACGCCGACGGCGGCAATGGAAGCCCCTCTTATGTGTTCCTCCCCTGGATCTGTTCGTGGGGGAGACGTCGTTTAGAGCGGCTATAAGGATGCGGTCCCGGGGTCTTCTGATCGAGGAGCACGGGGACTGCGGTCACGTGAGCATCATCCACGAGGGCGTCGCTGTTCTTGGTGCCACGAAGGACTGCGTGCCTCCCGCGTTCATGTCGGCCCCTGCGTCGACAATCATTGTCTTCGATTACCGTCTATACAGATGGATCAAAGCCAAAAACAAGGACAAGTGCGGGAGTTTTCTCTCCAGACCTCAAGCTTAACTTAGAATTGGCACTAGGTAGGTTCGCTACGGTTGTCCAAGCGGAGGTTTTGGCGATCCTGCATGGTGCTGAAGAAATTTTAGCAAGGGGCATTAAGGGACGACGCATTGTCCTTTAGAGTGATAGCCAAGCTGCCCTTAAAGCCCTTAGTAGTTATAAGATCGCTTCGGGCCTAGTACTTCAGTGTCACAATGCCTTGGAAGCGATCGCTATTGATAATGACTTGATACTCAGATGGGCTAAAGGACATAAAGATAAACTGGGAAACGAGGCTGCCAATAGATTGGTGAGACGGGGTTCCTGTTCTCCTTATATGGGACCGGAGCCTGTTCTTCCCATTTCTTTGGCTACACTCAATAGCCTAATAAATCAGTGGACCACTACTCTACACGAGGAGAGATGGGCATCCCTAACCACCTGCTGTCAGGTACGCAAAGCCATCCTCAGGCTGTCGTCCAGGACAGCAAGATATTGTCTGCAGCTTTCTCGCAGTAAATTACGTCAAGTTGTAGGGCTATTGACTGGTCACTGCAAACTTAATAAACACATACATCGCATAGGACTGACTAGCAGCCCACTCTGCCGTGCATGTTACCTAGAGGATGAGACACCGGAGCACATCTTATGTGACTGTCCGGCGCTTGCCCAACTTAGAGGTTCCATCCTGGGGGAGTTCTGGCCCAGTATGGCCAGCTTTGGCGGCATCTCACATGCTACACCGCTCGAGTTCATTCTTCGCTTGGGTTGGCTCAAGTAGGCTGCGGGTGAGGGACTCCGCCTAGGGAAGGTAGCACAATGGGTCAAGTTAGAGTGGCCTAAGTGCGCGTGGCTAGCCACCCTTCCCAACCGACAATCTAGAATCCAGAATCCAGCTTGTCTTTCGCGGCTCCCATTTTCTTTTGATCTCTTTATTTTTACTAAAGGTCAATGGAAAACGTTTATTTGCACTGTTAACACCCATCCGCAGGGTAATCAAATAACCGAAAGAGAGTATCTGCTATTGACTTGTCCTATGTATTAAAAATTAACATGTTCCTTTGTTCTTTTTATTTTTACCACTAATAGCCAAAGAATTCTCGCTCGGATATGTAGGCGCGGCCCGGCATTAAAATTTGCCTAGCATATCTATATGTATACATATAACTAATTTTTCCTTTTTACCCAACAGATATTTCAACAAACAACCATTTCAAGCACATTGTATAACGATACAGAAACAGAACGACACAGTAATCCAACTTTCGTGCCATATTAAATTATCAGTTTAACCCAATTACGAACTTGATTACGTTTTAATTAATACATGAATTGCAAATCCTAGCGCCCGTATCGCAGCTACGCGCCCATCGAACGAACGATACAGGCGTCCCATGTAGTTCCCTCAGTACATGTTCCATGTTCCGGAAGTGTCGGGTTAATAGAGCCGCGAAATTTTGAACTCCTCCGGCTAATTTCGGCGGCGGTAGGGCGACCCGCTACTCGGTTTGCGCATACCAATTAGAGAGGTCCTTGTGATCTGTCTCGCGAAAATATTCTCTCAACATCCTCGCCAAGTAATTAACAAGTTGCTATAACCAAATAAAACCGCGGAATACAGATAGTACCCAGACTGATTGGGTAGCTGTCGATTCTAATGTTTTATATAATACTTGCTTTGATTTTTTTCTGGGGAATATTGTGCGAATTTTAATGGGCGAAATAAATTTAATTACAGGCAATTTATGTTGCCAACTATTGGAAGTTCGGATAACAAGATCTTAAGGCGAATCTGGACGTCCAAGTGTGCGACAGAGATAAATACATCGGAAAAGTATTCCGCGCTTTTTGGGAAAACTATACGACCGATTTTTACATTTTAAACTGTATTTGTCTTAAAATAATGTTTGAAATTGCGCCAACGTTTTAATTTTTTTATTTCTATGTATTTAAATTTTTAAATGTTGTAAGTTTGTTATTAAAAACAATTTCTAAAATCGGCTCAACGGCGCATGTGAAGACCAATTTCTTAATGACAAAACTTTTTTAATTTTTGAATTTGGACTAATAATAACGCCCGAAACAGAAATATTCATTTTTCCTTTTTTCCATCAAATGCCGACAGGCCGCCGGCTTCTATCGTAACCTAACGCACAGACCGACGTTTGTTTTGAGGACATATCCACGTACAGATGGTCTGGTATGGCATCACGCAAAGTATAAATATAAGGATATTCAATTCCGCTTTCAGTGCTGTCTTTTTGTGTATTTTACACAACCCAACCTACTTCCTACCTATGTTTTAAATAAGTGGGAAATTCTTAAAACAAAAACAAAAATTCTTAACGAGTCATAATTATAAATACTAAACCACTTCAATAATTTCCTTATGCCAATGGTATTACGAAACAAAACATCAATAAAATGCAAATAAAAAAATGCACACAGCCATTTTTTCGATTGGGTAAAATGTACCTATAAATTACAATTTCTTTTATATCTGCTCAGATTACATACCTTGTATCATGGTCATTTATATTGACCGCCCTAGAATTATTTTTGGATTTTGGCGCACTGAAATACGCAATGACAAAGTAATAAAATATCTAGGTAAGTATATATGGTACTTACATTTTGTACAATAGAACATTAGATCTTAGAAGAAGCCTTTTTTATTTTCGCGCTGATACAAAGATGCTTTCGCCTTTTGACGAGTATCTTTTATCCATTTTTAGATAATGCGGTTTGCTACTTGTAAGAAAGTAAATATTCTTCATACAGTAACTGCAGTGCTAACTCAGTTCCAGAGAAAAAACTTTAGAGGTACTTGATCACAGGTGTGCGATGACTGCGTGTCTGTTGAGTGAGGTTTGTATGTTTGTGACAGTGTGTGGCACCCTGACTCATTTATCACAAGTTACGCTATAGGAAGTTGTATTGTAAAATCCTAGATACAGGTATAGAATAACACTCAATGAAACGTAGCGAATACTCTAGATAATCTTAGCAATTCATTTTGGGTACATGTAATATAGAAAGCAACAATTCATACCATTCAAAAAGACAAGAGGTATCTTTCTTTTCGATCTGACTAACGCTTGAAGTTTATTCCTGCAATCACGTGTTCTACAAATGCTCTTCACATTTGCGCATACCTCGAGATAATTCAGTTTTCGGAAAACAGCAGTTACTCAATTTACAAAATAAGTCACTCATTCTACTGATTCATAGTACGGATTATATTATCAGTGCTATAATTATGTATTTCTGAATTAATAGCTTTCTTTGTAGCCTAGTAAATCAAATAAAATTACTGATAGTACCTTATTAATTTGCATTTTAATTTTGGTTTTTCTAAAAAAAAAACATATGAAATAGTGTTACCCTATACATTCAAGTTCATATGACAGACTAACTAATGTTTTGAAAAGATCTGATTACTCGAATCAGTATCATTTCTGTAGCGCACTTAATTCGATGAGTGTGCTACCGTCCTAGTTATGGTTGTCCCGGCGGACGAGATCAAAGAGAAAACGCATTTTCCTCTTTCGGAAGCTATTTGCTATCAGAAAGAAATGAAAAAAAATGTTTTAGTATTAGTAAGGACCGCTGAACCGTCGCCCTTGACCACTTTTTTATTTTTCCTTTTTGGAAGCCAAATACAACCAACCAAGAAATTTAAAAAAAAGAAAATTAAAAAATAAACCGTTGGCGCAATTTTAAATACTGTTTTCAAAACAATCTCTTTATCAAATTTAAAATATTTTGATTAGTATGTCTAAAAACAGCGGAAAAAAATCCGCGCCATCTACTGGAAGAGAATCTCATTAAAAGGCCGTCCAGGTTCGCCTTAACTTTATATTCTCAACGATCGAAACCATTCCCAATCCACGACAATTTCCAATTTCCTTCTAAGTTAAATTCCGTTTTGTTTAAAATAAAATTTGGGCGAGCTAGATTATTACCTGTTCTAGTAGCACTAATAGAGAAGAAGAAGACTGAAGAACCACTAAAGCTTATTGGTAATTATATAATTGTTTATCATTACATTTTAACAATTGGTGACACAACACGTGGATTCACACTTGTGTACATACATTAAATGAAAAATCCCTTCCATTAGAATCTCGCAGAACAAATTAAGAATCCATCAAGTAGAAATATTATACTTGGAGTGACGATTTACGATGCAAATATTTGATTTCTTTTTTTTTGTACTCTTCCTTATCCACGCCACCTTCATCTGGAACATCTGCGTAAGAATTATGTTGTTAGTGAAACAAATGTGTAGCTTTGGGCAGGGCTCATGGAGTTTAGTCACGCAATGGTCTCAATCTAGTTAGAACAGATCGCCTCTAACGGCTATGCTTATCCTTTATCTTTTCCACCCTCTTAATTAGGTATAGTACGAGAGAAGGATAGCAACAAAGATGTGGCCGCCTCGAGCGATTAACCTCTAAGCTGTGGCGTTATTTAATTTGCTTCTCTTTCCTTCTCTAATGTGTTTTTTTTTTCTTCAGACGCGGTTAGAAAATATAATTTATCGGTGCGAAAATTAGGCATTATATTGGAATAAATTACGCAATCAAGAAATAATAAGAAAGTAACATGACACATAGATCATTAGCAAATTCGTAACATGCATAGGAAAACTTTACTCAAGATATGAGAAGAATTGAAGACACGAGTGGATGAAGGTCAAAAATCAAACTTTTTCAGAAATTAAGTTTTTTATGTAATTTTTCTCAAAAGTAGTGTAATATAACCCCTCCATACATTCACAAGACTCAAGTGTTCTTGAATTTTTGGAATTTTCGATGGTGCTATGTGAAAGATGGGTACAAAATACCTTGATTCATGCAAAAAAGACAGTTTTTAAAATGCGACATACATAGCACCTTCATCCGCTCGTATCTTCAATTATAAACAAGATAGTAAAAATACATTCAGCTGCATAAAAACTTCTTACTGTATTAATACTTAAAACAAAAGTTTCTGTATTTTCCAATGAAAGAGACCATCAAGGAGTAGAAAGAAACATCATACGATCCTTATCAGTTTATTTGACGCACATTAATATGAGAACATGCAATTTAAAGATATGAGTGCATTTTTTTATATCGTATTGCCCATTCAACATTTAGCATATAGAGCACTAAGGTGTTTACTGTGTTCATTTGTTTGTTTTTGATTAACTGTAAATCTCAGTAGAGACTGGTGTATTCATTATGGTTCTATTAAGCGCTGAAGATTGTGCAAAAGTTGTAGCTTTTGTAACCGACGAAAGAACGCTGCGGTATGTGGCCAAATTACCTCATGTGAATCCCTCCACCGTATCAAAGATCAAAGAATATTTGAACGGTTAAGAGAATCGGCAAAAATACGTGTAGGTTGGGGTCTGACAGGAAACGGGAAACCACTGCTATTAACGATCCATATCTGGTTTTTACTTCGGTGAAGACAAAAACCAACTTGTAAAGTTCGTGGTACAGATGTGAGTGTGTGAGCAGTTCGTCTAAGGTTACAAGAAGTTGGCTTAAAAGCTAATAGACCAGCCATTGCACTAAAACTACTCCCACATCACCGGGTGGTGATGTACAGTACAGTGGAGTACTGTACTGTTTACTGACGAGTCGAAGTTCTGCCTACACTCACCAAATGGAAGAGAACGAGTGTGGAGATGAAAGGGGAACCGATTTACGGAGCGCTTGTTTAAATCCAAGCTTCAGTGACGGTGTGGCAGGAATATTTATCATAGTGCTGAATTGAATGTTGTTGATGGAGGTTGTCGCTCAGTGCATAGCGGTATATTGAGGAGGTTTTGGCAAGCATTCTTGGAGGTGCATCACTAAATACCTGGATGCAGTTGGGATAAGAAGACCAAGCTGGCCAGCATGTACCACACACAGAACTCTTATGGAACATGTTTTGGACATGCTGGGCAGACATGTTAGAGGAAGGGCAGTTGTACCAACCACTCCACATTCCAATAAATGGACTTCCGGAAAAAATGGCAGAATATTTTGCAAAATGATATTCGTGAGCTAATCAGTGGCATCGGCCGCCGTACGCAGATAATAGGCAAGCATGACATGCAAAATCGTGAAGCGTTCCAAATTTTTAGCCTGGCGAAACATCAACGGTCTTCCAAGCAGAGGTATTCGCCCTTGCAGCCTGTGCAGAAATGATTGCAAAGGCGGCTACATGAGGAGGAAAATTAATATAATGACTGACAGCCAGGATGCTATCAAGGCAGTCTCGGTCCCTGTAACTAGGTCAAAACTAGTTAGAGACTGCAAACAATTCCTTAATACACTGGCACGAGACTACACGGTGTCGCTGATTTTCATCATCATATATTAATTAGTATATTAATTAGTAAAATGGAAGCATGTATGTATTCCACTACTCTTCAAAGCTGAAAAGGCGTATCTGCAAAATTTGCTTTTTTAAGGCCGATTCACACTTCGGTCATGTCATAGTGAAGTCACGGTCAGATCAAATATTGTTACATGCATTCTGTATTGTTTGACCGTGGCTTGACCGTGACCTGACCGATAGTGTGAATCGGCCTTTAGGAAATTGAAGTGTGGTATTTACATAAATGCTACAAACTTATAATGTATTTCGCATTAACATATATATGGGCTAAATAGAATATGAGGAATTTATTGGCAAGGCCAACTAGCACACAACTATCCAAAGTGGCATTTAACTCGCTTTATATAATAATATAGATATGCCTTTGCCAGTTTGTAGGGCAGTTACAAATGTTTATAGAAAACTTAGAAGTATATATGTGCAGAACCTTACCATAAATATAAAATTGTATGATCATGTGGTGAAATTATCTAAATAAAAGTCGATATTGAACCAGCATAGTTAAAAAAAATATATAGATTTGATTAATCTTTATTCAGTAAAATACAAAATTGTGTTGAATATGTCATTAAATATTTTTACAAACACTTACACACTGCTATGTAATTACACAAAAGTAATAGTACAATACTAACCTACATGTATGAAATAAACCCTAGTGACTATGTAATAAAAGAATTAAATATCATATTCAAATTGAATAATCGTTAAATTAATATTATTAAATTAATATATTGCCCATGACGGATAGAAATGGTAATACCGGTTAAATTGTAGTTGAAAAATTTCGGCATATTATAGAAGCATTAGTGGTAAGATATTTTTTAGTTCTCTTTTTAGTTTGTACGGGTAAATCTTACATTGAAGGTAAGTGATTAAAAAATGTTATTATTTGAGTAATTAGACTTTAATTACAATACTTTTTATAGTTGCAATGGAACAAAATGTAAAGTTTTATTCACATTTAATTAATATGAGTGTTGCAGTTGCCTCTCTTCAAAATGAGTAATTTCTTCAAAATACTACATAGTCTATCACGGTACAACGATGTAAGCGGAGTATCTTCATTTCACACTTCCCTACAGATCAGTTTATTTTTTTAGTAAAATGCTCGCACACAAACTTCAGAAGCAGAAGATCCTAGTGCTTGTTGAGGCACCCCAAAAAATGATGACAACCATAGACGTTCGGTAAAAGATTCGATATAGCATGATGGTAATGCCCGATTTAATTAGAAAAGGCTAAGTTAACTGGGTTATATTACATATCATACCTCTAAATATTCTTATAAGCAAAACAATAAGATAATATACTAGCAAAAACAATTAAATCGAAATAAATCTTTCATCAACTTTGGGTAACTATGACAAAAGCAGTTCAGTGCATTGCTAATAATGTACTTTGCTATGACAACGTACGTCCAGTTTATGCAGTTTATGACAAGGGGTCTGGAGAGTTTGCAGCTTTGCGTAACTACATATATTAAATAATTCATCTAACGTTTATTTTGCTTCCACACTTTATTTTTCTCTATGTGTGAACAGGCAATAGTTACTAACCTGGTGTTGTTAGAATTAAATGAATTTTCTTGCTAAATAGAAACGCTTTTAATGCTCGTATTTTACCATTGCAATAAGCGACAATCCATCATCAATCTTCAGCAACTTTACCAAGATTCCCTCGAATGACAACTATCATCCCAGGCTTTTTACGCCCTACCAGTTGAATTAAATTAACCATTATTCATACACAAACAACAAGCCTTCCTCCGCGCAAATTTTACCTCGTCCCAACTTAAAAATATTGAATTTGCATCCGCGAGCATAAGACTAGCAAGCAATATATCACTCACTGTCTGCTTGCGTTTCGACTGCAGTAATAGCAATTGGATACTGTTAGAAAAGAAAATTCAATTCCTTAGGGTAATGGGAGTCGATATCTGGGATGTTTGGGCAATCTCATTTAAGACTTGTAAATTGATAGCTTTAGTTTAATTTTTGTTTCTTACATTTCTTTTTGTTTTGATATAACACGCGGAGATTTAGAAAAAGTTCCAGGAAGTAAATGGACGTCTTGTTCCCCTATGGGAAAACTTGGTGAGTCTTTTTTTTCATACTGAATACATAAAATTCATCTTGTAGACCAGGAAGGCGCCTGCAATTACGCTACCATCATCAATACCAGTCTAAACTCTTTTTTTACTTACCTCCATATGGATAAAACATCAACACTTAATTACATTCATCTCTTCTTCAAGCCACAACGCAATGCGTCGCTGCAAATCCAGCACATCGCCTTTCCATTCCTTTTTATACCTACCTTTATTTGCCTCTTCACTGACTTATCTCCTAGTTCAGGTTTAATTTACTCTTGTATACATTCTCCCGGTGGAAAGGTGTCTCACGTATAGAATGTATGCGCCTATTTAGATATTTCATCCGGAATTTATCTCTCCTTCCACGAAGGACGTCAATGGCAGCTCGCTTTGAATCGCTCGTGGTAATTATCATATTCAACGGAGACTTATTAAAACGCTGCCTTTACATCGATGAATAATGCAAGACTGGTATTCGACGCTTTCACGGGTTTTGATTTCAATTCGAAAGCAGATTTTTCGACTGCTGGGAAGTAGTGACGCTTCTGTATGGTTAGCACGAATTGCTGTTATTAAAAGCTTGGAGGATCGCGATAAGATTGTTAAAAGGATTATCCAATATTATCTCGTATGTTTATACCGAGTGTTACCGGTGTTGTACATGTTATAACCCTTTATTTTAAGTTTAAATACAAATACTTGAACTAGTATTACTTCAACTTAATTTAGTAATAACATTTTGAGAGTATGTTTGCACCCAAAAGACCTTAGTAAGGTATTAGAACGTGAACATTTTATAATTCGCACTTTTGAAGATATAAACAGTAAATTGAAAAATAAGATTTTAAAGTAGGATTTTACCAAGCGGAATTAGAAATTAGAAAATGAATCAAGTAAATGGCTGGGTTTGGTACACATTTCGGAAATTACAAATTTAATAGATTGCCATTCGGCTCAACTATAGCTCCAGACTTCTTCCAGAAGTTGAATGAAGAAAATTTTTGGAATATTGAAGAGGTTACCATTTATTTTCATCATCTTTCAATATCAGCTGAAACCGGTATAGACCAAGTTTTAGCAAGAGCTCGAAAATTGGGAGTGAAGTTTAATAAAAGTAAGGTACAGTACAGAAAATATCAGGTTAAATATACAGGCTGTTCAAAGGCGCAGTATTGCTAACTTTGTTAATATTGTAGCTACGATGTTGGTTAAACGATCAAAAATGTATGGTTTTTATTACGCTGATTACAAACGTATAATTAGCAAAACAATTGAAAATCGCGTTTACGAGATATAATAGATAACCTTGTTTTTTTAAACGGACCACCCCGTGCATTTTGCCACCAATTGATAGAAAATCCATTTCTGCATACAATATTGTTATAATAGTATAACCTTACAATGAAAAACAAAAGAGCTGCGACTCATATAATGACGGATTCGACATAACAGCCAAAACTTTTGTCGTTTGCCAACTTAAGAAAAGTTTACAAAAATTTATTGATAACAATGACAAAAAACAATAAGTTATAATAAGTGTTCGACTACATTTCTATTTTCTAATATAGGAAATACCTATACTGCTTAATTGCTGCCTTACTGATTGAGAAATTACACGGCGATCTATATTGCTCATTGTTTCTTTTACTGAATTTTGCAACTTGTGTATATTTGGATATTTTCGACTGTATATTTTGTCTTTTAGATATCCCCACAAGAAAAAAATCCATTAGACAGGTCGGGAGATCGTGCAGGCCAATTAACTGATTCCCTGGTACCAATCCATTTATTTCCACTTTCTGTTAGGACCTCTGCTGTTAATGCCCAATTATGCACGGGACCTCCGTCCTGTTGAAAATGAAAAAGTTCCTCTTTTAGAGATAAAAAGAAAATAAGCACCAATTAGAATCAATGAAGCTTTTTTTCAAATAACAGTATACAACAAGCTTCGCAGAACTGTTAAAATAATGTCGTAATGTCTTAAAACTAAGCAACCAAAGTTGGTGACAAAATATACAGGGTGATCCATTTAAAAAAACAAAGTTATCTATTTTATCTCGTAAACGCGATTTTCAATTGTTTTTCTGTATAAAAAATCCTAGATCTTTGATAATTTAACCAACATCGTAGCTGCAATATTAACAAAGTTACCAATAGTGCGCCGATAACTTTTAAGAGCCTGTATAGGTCACATATTTAGCAAGGATGTAGTTAGGCCAGATGCAGACAAGGTAAGAGCTGTTAAAGAGCTTGAAGATCCTGAAGACAAAAAGGAGTTGCAAAGAATACTGGAGACGACTAAGAGTAGTTAAGAGAGTTGTTAAAAAGTAATACGTTGTGATAAAGGTGCTCTTAATCAGATCAAAAAATAATTAGCAATACACCTGATGTTTTTAGGAACTTTGATGAAAGCAAGCAAACCATTATACAAACAGATACATCTCAGAATAGATTGGATGTTGTTTACTACAAGAGAGAAAACCTATTGCATACGCTTCTAGGGCACTAACAAATGCTGAAAAAAAATACGCGCAGATAGAAAAAGGATTCTTATCTATGTTGTTCGCATGCTGTCGATTTCACTATTACATCTATGGAAGACGTGTGATGGTACAAACTGACCATAAATTAAATGTAGCAATAATTCAGAAAGGAAGAGTAGACATTAGTGGTGGGCACTATCGGTATTTTCAATTATCGATAGTCGGACCAACTATCGATAGTTATCGATAGCCAACTATCGATAGTCGGTATCGATAGTGCCCACCACTAGTAGACATACATTCAGTAAGAATTCATAGAATGAAACTCAGATTACCCAAATACGAATTTGACGCACAATATTTGCCTGAGAAAGATATGCACATAGCTGGTCTCTTATCACGAGATTTTTTTTAAGGATAAAGTTAATGAGATGTGTTTTTATAAGTCAAGCAGTACAAGCGATTGAAAGGAATATCAATGTCATCTAAGAATGAAAAGGAAAGTTCAAAGATGGGACGGCGAAAGAAGAAATGCTCAACAAACTTATGAAAAGTACTTCTAAGAGGTTGGCTAGATCAGTTGAATGATACCAGTTTGAAATTAACAGAAATTACTGGGCATATAAAACTGATATACATCTCGCAAATGGATTATATGTAGTAAGAGATAGGCTACATAATACCTGAGACATTTAGAGAGGAAAAGGTGCTAAAATAGTTACATGTTTAGTCACTTTGTATTTAGAAAGATGGCAGAGAGAGCAAGACAACAACCTATTGGCCGAACATCAACAGGACACTGTTGATGACGTCCGAGATTCCAGAAATTCCATCTTTTAAAAATTCGCGTATGATATCTTAGACAGAAGTTAACATTGAAACTTTGGGATAGTTCAATAATTTTAAGTGGGTGTAGATTATTTACAAAGGTGGGATAGAATTATAAAACAAGAGATTAACAAGACATCTAGAGCTGGATACTAGTTCCATACAATCTAACTCATTTGACAACCTGCAATAGTAGGCAACATGACTACCTATCAAAATAACTATTTACAGAGTTGCCTACTATCACAAACAGGCGGAGTTATAGAAATTTAAGAACTCTGTTTGCAATGTGTCTCTGTTATTAAGAAGTTATAGTTAAGATACAAGAATAATTTCTAGGTTTGCATTTTATGACTTCTGGAATCGAATTGCGCAGACTGTATCCGTTATATGTATGTATAAAGCACATGCGTCTGTTCCTTGTGGTCTGATTATTTCCGATTTCTTCTTCGAGACACAGTGGGCCAATTATTGTATGTTTTTCGAGGTTATAAATCGAAAAATAATTCCAAAAATCCAAAAATTAAGATTAAGGTCTGACATAAGAATATAGGGGTTTTTAGTTATAATGAGATACAGTTTTGGTAGGTGGAACAATTTTCTATGGAGGGTATTTGTTGCTTTGTGAATCATTTTTATCAGATTCTTGATGAGTGAAGTTACCGAAAACACTGCAGCACCTTTGGCTTTGTGTGTTTAATTCTCTCATTCATACTCAGCACTGATAAAGTTACACTAATAACTGGTGTATACACAAATAACGACAAAAGACACACATAAGCACATACGTTTTATTTCTTGAAAACATGTAGGTATTTATGTACATTCAAAAATGCCAACAAAAGTAGTGAATGTAATCTAATTTCGAATCATATTTCACGAAAATATGTGTGATTTTAAATAAAAATTCACTGTGATAACCTAAGTTATCTCATTTTTTATATAAGGATTGTCACATTTTGCCAATAATCAAATCATTCTGCTCTACATTGTGACATTTGGAGGGTTAACACCTAATATTTCAATTTCCGACTAACAGATATTTGCTTCTCAAAAATTGAATTAAATTGTGTTCATTTGCTTGAGTACCTATAAATTCCTTTTAATTCTGCTAACATTATGATGTTATTTTTTGCTTTTATAAATATGTTATTATTAAAACATCTTCTATTTATGTTACTCTGTAGAATAGCTATAAATAGGTAGTAATAAATTGTGGTTTATTACTGCAACAACTCAATTCAATACATGTATTTGACAACTGCCTTTACAAATCACTTATGCAATAATAAAAATCTACGTTAGGTATTTTCAATTTTATAATAGCTATAAAAGCATAGTGTAATGTAAAGTTAGTCACGTTGTGCATACGATTTAATGCATTTTTAATTGCTTTCCTAAGATTATGTTTATGCCAAGATTCCTTCGACCGAAGACGCCCACATACAAATGTAGAGTGCTGTAACGATACGTGATTTTACACATTCGCGAATGCCGAATGCGAATGCCATCTACGTATTAGCCTCTGAATTTACAGCTATATGGACACTTGCATTGACCGCTTATGCGCACACGCAGATAATTAAATTTCTCCATCACTGCAGCGAAACTAGCCAGGTACAATCGAATGGTTTCGATTTTTTAGGTCTTATTCTTGTCAATTCAAGTTTAATTTTGAGGTTATTGATTGTTATTCTAATGTAAACTGCAAATTTGCGCTTAAAAGGTTGTTTTAGGATCTGAGTGAATTTAAATATTTTCTAAATTATCCATTTTAACAGTTTAACAACTTTTTTATTACGAAAAACAGCGAATATTCGCAAATATTCAAAGCATGCAAATATTCGCGAATAGAATGCAAATATTCGTTACATCACCTAAAATGTACCTAATATGATTGGCATTAGTAATTGTGCGTTGGATGGCGATCGACTTCATTTATGAGTTTATTTAGAGATTTTTATTTTCATTAATTTAAGAATTAGACCCTGCAACGCCATCTAGCAGTGAAGTTTTCGAACTTCTTGCTCGTGCAAAGCATCTTACCGTGGATAGAAAATTTAATGTCCATTTTCGTTATTTATTCCAAATTAATTAGTAATTCATTGTAGTTAAATTTGCTTTTCATTCTTCAATTATTAGTTCAGTTTCATTATTAAACCTTTCCTTTTGTGTAATTAATCCGCATTGTTAAGTTTGTCAGTGATTTATTGATTCACGTTGTATTTTCCTTCTTCCGCGCTTGCTTAGTAAGAGACGCATAGGCTTCGCACACCATCTTAGACGCTCTGTTCAAGTTGCTCCGTGTAAATTCGATTCAGTTACCACGTTGTGGGATTTTGTCGCGCAGAAACTTCCAATATCGAGTGCATATATTTTTCAGTTTACCTGGGGTGCCAGGAGTTCCTGTCCATTGCACGATATTCCTGAAAGGGTTTTATACAGCAGCGTCAAGCCGGCATTCCTTTTGTAATGGCGTCATTTTAGGGTCACTGGACCTACTACTACAATTACTTATACTACTATCTGTTTATTTGGCTTTGAGTTGCCCTCGAAGGTGTGGCGAAGTACTTAACTTGGGAGACCAAATCCAGATCGTTGAATTCGATAGGGACCACGCCTTGACACACGTAACGCGCTCAAACCACCCTCCCGGACGCAATACACGACACCCTAGAAATTTACCAGATAAGTCGTAAATTTTAGTTTAATTATTTCCTTTTCTTGCACCAAATTAATATTTCGTTATTTTATTATTTTTAAATTCCTATCACATAACACCAACCTTCCGGCCAACATTATTAACCTAGACATTTAGAATAACATCTATATTTCGAAATTATGGCATAATTAATAGTTTAATTTATTACTTAAGTATAGAGGTTAAACGACCGAAAACATTCATATATAATCATCGTAACCTATGTTAAGATTTAAGTTTTATTGTAATTCATTGTATTTTATTATTTGACTTTTATTTGTTTTGTCAATATTACAGTGTCATCCAAAATTTGTGTGTCGAACCAAATTTTTCGATCAAGAAGAATTAAGGCTTGAGAGCAACGAACCCGTAACATAATCACTTAATTTACAATTTCAAAAAGTATTTTTTAAATTAAATAAGCAGTCAATGTTATAAATAGCTATCGCTAATATTAAAATAAGAAATTTTCGAAAAGGAATAAAATCTCAAAATGTAAAAATACAGTTATTAAGACTGACAAACTCAAATATTAAGAAGTTTAAATTAAATAAAAACCAATTAAAGGAAAAAACGCATTTCATATCGTCTTGCGGTGTAATCATACATATTACCTAGCTTGATAAAAGCTTGGTAAAGTGAAACAGTGTGTTGTTGTGACTATGTCCAGTTGCACAAGCGTAAAATACAAAAATATTGTTTTCCGTAAAAAATAAATGGCAGCAACGACTTGATGGCAAATTCTTGATTAGTCGTCGACACGCTGGACGTCGGCACATTACAGATATCAAATCGATTAAATGAAATTCCACACTCGGATTGAAATATCCCGCTACTGCGAACGCCTTTGGAATTCTTTGCGGAATCTTAAAAGCTCTCTAATAGCCGAGCAATTACGTAATTTTTCTGTTAGAGATGTATAATGCGACGTTACTGGCAAGCTGAAGACGTGTCCAGATTATTACTCAAGTGTGCCGCGTTTTATATTTAATGAAGCTTCTCATTATTCCATCGCCTGCGAAATGGACTGGTCAAACTGACTGTACAGCACGTATGTGTATTATAATTATTATATTATTAAGTATGTCGTGGATGAGAGCTATGCGTATTGAATCCTCAAACGTATTAATTTGTACACATATTTATACAGGTTCGGATATATTATATTCTAATGGTTACATTGGTACAGCGCTTGATAGAATTAATTATTCAAGCAATGCGGATTATTTTTAACTTTCGCATTTATCTTTCCCAGCATGACCGATATATATACTTTCCATAGGTTGGTTAATGAACGTAAACATATAATTGTTATATTTGTACCTTGTGTGATTTAATTAGAAAGCGTATCGATTCGGAATAGGCTTGTAATTGTAAACGGTGTCTATGTGTACATAGATCGTGATAACCTAAAATTTATCTGCTTTTTCCTATGTAATTCGATAGGGTTAATGCAAGAATTACTCGAGGACAATGTGTGTCCCAATTTTATTTAATGATCGTTAAAAAGTACAACAAAATATCACATGATTTTAGGATCTGTACCTGGTTTTTAATTCTTCATGACAGAATTTAAAACCATCTCTTAATATAAAATAGGTATCATCGAAGCATTAAAGATATATAAAGCTTCAGAAGAACAGACGTAAACCTAGACCATATGCTAGTCATACCAAAAATTAAAACAAGGATTGCCAATAAAGTCAAAGCCAAAAAGGCCAAGAATATGTACTGTATGTAACTCCGAAAAACAACAAAATATCAATTGATTTTAGGATCTGCACCTGATTTTTAATTCTTGATGACAGAATTAAAAACCATCTCTTAATATAAAATAGATATCATCAAAGCATTAAAGATATACAAAGTTTCAGAAGAACAGACGTAAACCCGGACCATATACTAGTCATAGCAAAAATTGAAACAAAGATTGCCCATAAAGTCAAAGCCAAAAAGCCCAAGAATATGTACTGTATGTAACTCTGAAAAACTACTGAAAGAATATGTAATAAAGAAGAATAGAACACAACAAAATATGCGCCATTTCAAAAGCAAAGGAATCAGGGCCAAATCCGTTAGACAGTGGAGGTGATATGAAAAAGCTTCCAACGTGTGGGATTCAGAAAACCAAAAAAGAAAAGAAAGAGTGGTTATAGGAAAGTTAAAACGAAGCAAGAGAAAAATGAAACCAGACATTAATATTCCTGAATAGATCAACTGAGGAGAATGGAAAATACACGAGGTATTCAGGTAAACAAGCGTACAGACGAAGAAAAAAGAAGAAAAAAAAAGCCGATAAGTGAGATATTAAGAGCAAGATCGCCAAAATAAAGAGATGGGTAACTGTCACCAGTGGAGCAAGAGATACGGGACGTATTGTATTGCCTCTCCTGAAGAATAAAGTCGGAAATTTAATAAGAAATATTGAAGAAAAATTAAATAAACACCTAGAGTATTTTGATGAACTTCTAAATATTGAGAATTATGAAGAGGAAACTAAAGGAACTAAACTTATACATAAAAGTTATCAAATACATTACAGGGTAGATCGGAAACCACACCCACCGGCCTTCTTCACTCCTGCACGCAATCTTTCTAAACAAACCACAAGCGGCAGTACTAATCTGGCACACATTGATGTATGTAGCCCTTCGCTGCTATTATATATCACGTATTTCTCCTCACGTCGGCCTTTACTTATTTCTCTTTCATTTAAAATCATTATAATCTTTCTGGATACACAGAGAAAAATCCACATAGTAATATTTATACTTCATTGTTGGACGAAAACTGTAGTAAGAATTTTTACTATTGTGCGAATTTTTTAACGTCGCTGCATTTTGTATGCCACAGTTACAACAAAAGCAATAAAATTGTTAGAAAATATTACATTACAATCTTCTAGAAAATATTGTGAAATGTTTTACATTATTTTACAACTAATAAATATAATAAATTGCACATGATGAACTGAGAAAAAAATTATAAACGAGAATTTTTATATACTGGAAAACTTTATAGTACTCGAACACTAGTTCACGGATCGAATTAATAATTAATTAACTATAATTGCAATATTCTGATTTCCGCTGATTTTAAGATAGATGTTGCTCTGCCAAGATCCTGGACATACCTCAAAATTTACGTATTGCTGTTTCTGAAGCAAAAAAAAAGCTAATGTTAAGTCGGGCATCGGCCTAAATAATTATATCCACAACTGCCCACATTCCTCGAGATTCACATACTGTCGTAAAAAAATCAACAAACAAACCTTAAATTAATAAAATCTGTTTATTTTAGAGATATTGCGAAAATGAAGAAAATATTGGTATAAAAAGCGATCATATTATTTTGTTAATTCTTACACTTTATTAATTAACAACCATTAATTTCATTTAAGCAATAAGTATACTCTTCATTTTCAAATTACTTTTTTTTTTCAAACCTAGCCCACACTTTTGTAAACAGAGAATTTGATCTGTGATCTAAGCATTATTATTATGGTGAAGTTTTCCACCCACATAGTTACGTTCAATAGGTATATATGATGCAGCCGTTGTTGTAAAGATGGCGCTTCTCCTATTTCACTCGAACACGGTTATAAATAGTTGATTTGATGAATTTACTGGAAAAAACCTTGTATACCGACGAAAGAAGATTCGCAAACGTTACATACAGAACAAAATAAATTAATGAGATCAAAACTTAAGACTAAACCCAAATTAAGGACCCTTTATCCCTTTTATTAGTAGGTTGTGTCAACAAATTGTGCAACAAAACTACACATTATGTTTCAAAAAAACACATTATACAGTTAATAATTATTCACAACTAGGTATATTAATTATAGCAACAGCGCAGTAATCTGTACGCAATATCTTAATGTCGGTTAACTACACAGATTTGTAATAGTAGCAAAAATACTGTAAATATTTTGTTGTGTTCACCTAAAAAAAGCTATTGATGATGAATGATTTACATGTATAGTAAAATAAATTACAATACATGAAAATTAAGAGATACTTTTCCATCATTCTTCAAATATCCAATAACTAATTGTTATTAATAAAACAATAAAGCAAAAGTATATGGAATATTCGTGCAATGAAAAATAAAAAAAATCACTTGCTGATGACAATGAAATTATTACTAATTAAAAAGGGTAACAAAAGAAGTAATAATAACTTAAACTAGGTTGTGTTACAAGGTCTGAAATTAAGTTAAAAAGGGAAACTATTCAAAAACTAGAACATCTGGATAAAATAAAAATTAAAACCAACCTGTATTCAGTGAGCTAGTACAAAGGTTCCTATGCAAATCGCCTAAATAAGACGATGACAATCCCACGGAATCACTTTCACGAAATCATCCATTTTAACAAAATCTCTTCTCACTCTTGTCTATTACTGCTACGTCTTGTTAAACGAAAAGGTAAATACAGAAATGAAATTAATAAAATGTTTTGAAGTAATTTATTGACAGAATTGTTTTTATTTTAGCAATACACTGTGTCCAGTATCTTTGCGTTTTATATAGTAATTTATATTGTTCAGTTTTTTCCATTATTACAGCAGTGGGAATAAAAAAATTATAAACGCAGTTAAGGTGAGGTTTTTTTTTGAAAATTGTAATAAGCAGTACATAAACAACATCTTAATTTTAACCTGTTTACCTACCAATTTGCCGAGTTGCCAGTGTTTTTTTACAAGCAATATTGGCGATTTCCACAATATAACGGTTATTTAAAATAATATTAGTTGCCAATGGAGGAGCCATTTCTATCCAATGACTGAAACGAACACAATTTTACCGAACGTTTGAGGCAATAAAAGTTGACGTAGGTATGTGAAACACATAAATATTTCCCTAGTTGCATACGAAGTAATTTAATGCATGCATAAATGTCAAACGTTTACGCTTATTGTTACACAAGAAGAAAACACGGGGCATTGAATCGTTAAACGCCACGCGTGATGTTTTACTTAAATTCACTACCGTATTTATTAAGAAAGTAGATTTTTATCAGTACCATAAGAGGAATTCTTCTGTACGGTTCTTGCAGAGGTTTCGAGCTGAAGATTATTTATTACAGGTCGCCGCTCATGTAAGGCATTAACATAAAGCGTGGGTTATATACTCGTAAATAAATTAACGCGATGCATAAATCAAATAGTAATAATATAAGTGTGACAAGCTGATGGGCTAGACGTCGAGTTATTGTATTTAACGCATATATTAAACGGACGAAGACATTGCAGATACGTTTTACATATACAAGGTGTGAATCTTCTAAGCTTTTTTTAGAAGGTAATATTAATGGACAAATAGTATTTGACGAAAAAAAGCAGTCGTGGCTTTAGAAGATACGCTATTTTACTAAAACAACAAATGGACGCATATTTTGTTTAAAAATAATTACTTATAAAACTTGCATAAAACTTTTTGCAACTGCTCACTTCGCTCGTGAGGGCGCAAAAAGCACTTCACGCAGAGTTTCTTACTATATTTTATGTGCGATCTACCAATTAAAAGTAAAAACAAAACTACCATTAGATGAATGCAATATATTAATAATGTATAAAACATATTTTTAGGTATATTTGCTTTCATCTGTTAGACGATAACCCCTTTGGTTTCTTCTCTGGTTATTTTTTGCGCGATCTTAGGAGATAGTTTCTCGTAATCCATTAAGATCACATGTATTAGCTAGGTTTAATAACTTCAACAATATTCAAATTTTCAAACTATTCATAACGTTTTTTGGTGTTGTGTATAATTGGCAATGAAACGACAATTACAAACTTTCACATATTGCATTGTCGATAATGACGTTGCTTACGAATTGAAAATATAAATATAATGACATAATGACGGATCTACTAACAAGAGTGGATAAAATTCTCTTTTATTGAAGAGCAGAAAAAATATTGCAAAGGATAATTCGAAACTAATGAACGGTTCCTCTGTAATACAGAATCAGTGCATAAAATAATGAAAAAGGAAGGCTGAAATAGTTTAACAATTTAAACAGAAATATCTGAATTTGCTGGATACTCTATTTTTTTTTATATTCCACACATGATCTTTCATTATATTAGGACCAGTAGTTATTTCTCTTACCATTGCATATACAACAAAATATTTCAAATAGAACTCATAGTGTAAGGATTGCAAGCTTTTTACAGTGATAAAATAACAAATTAATGAATTGCTGCTCTTAACTGTAATAATCAGGAGGAATTTTTCTAAGAAAAAAATTTCTCCCCACGCAGGATTCGAACCTATATCCTCCTGTTTACCGGATGAGCGCTTTGCCAATTAAGCTAAGAGGATGTAAGTTCGAGCGTTTAACCGAACATACGTCGATTCGGTTAAACGCTAAAAAAAAATATATGGCAAAACCATTCAATATCGACACAAATCTAAAGGAATCGTTCAAAATGGCCTCCATTTCTGTCTATACATAAATACCGATATCTTAAATTTGATATATCATTAAAAACACAATTATTATCTCTTTCACTTAGATTATTAATTTTCTCTTGAATTTTCTCTTTGATAGTGTTAATACTTTCATCTAAATTAAAATTCAGTTTTACTTTTAGGAAGCCACATAAGAAATATTTAAAGACCATGCAGTATCAAAGCAAACGAGATTAATTGCTTTTTTCTTGAACTCCTAAAAAAATTATGTGGAATTACTCCACCTTGATACCAAATCACGTTATTTGATTTCTTTTACACTAAGTCATCTACTTTTGAGGAGCATTTGTTGGCAAATGTGTTGGCGCTGTTAATTTGTAATTATAAAAAAAAAATAACCCAACCACTTCATTCTGGAAAATTCCACACTATGCGTTTATTGACTTTCATCCAGAACTTTTTATTTACATTACATTTTTCTTTCTATTATTTTTTCGTTCCTACGAGTATTGTTTGTATTGAGAACGCTAGAAATGAAAAAAGCCATCGTCTCCATACAATTTCGTTAAATAAGTTGTGGTCATTGTTTAAGCTTGTGTGAGCTACTTCAGTGAGCTCTTGAACTGGTAGTATTATATACGCCTATAATCATTATTTTCGATGTATTCTGGAATTTTTTGCCAAAGCTCCTGCAGCGTTTAAAAAACTGCTTTCCGAATTTTCTATATATCTAACTAATTAAACTAATTCATAATAAAGTGAACTTTCACCTTCAAAATACAGCAACGCATTTAGATGTTCATCGTTTACTCTGATCTAATATTTCTTTCGTGCAGAATTTTAATTATTTCTGATATTACGGTAAACATTTGCAATAATAGGTGTATTAAAACATTAATGTTAAAATAATCATTGTAATACGTATTTTTCATAATATTTTTCTTTTTATTTCGGATTAATTTACTTTTATTATTCAAAATGGGATTTTTATCCTTTCAGGGAATTTCATTATTTCTATGTTTGTGTAGCAATTCTTGTGTCATGTGCAAAATGGAAAAGCCTATATTAAAAATGTCAACCTAAGACACCAATAGTTTCACTTAGTGTCGGCAGTTTTGATCTTTTGTTTATCAATTTAAGGAATTACGCGATAGAGTTTTGGCGGCTTTGCTTGCAACTAATAATTGCAAAGTGGGTTCGAAACCTATATACTGGAACGGAATGACAATTGACAAAAAATCGCACAACATCAATGTCACCAATAACACGTTGCCAAGAACAGAATGACAGAATGGAACGGCTTTGTAGGTTATATTTTTGTTTGTAAACAAATGCAAATAGTTTTAGTTACAATTTCACCCACCTATGCGACACTGCGAAGTTTCCTAGCGGGATACGTTTGAAACCCATGTTTCCGATGATGTGAAACTATTGCTTAGATGTATATAATATGCCTACGAGTTACGTTAATAACCTTCCATAAAATGCCACCACCATAGACAATGTGACAAAGCAGAACTGTTTTTCGGCAAAACAGTTACAGAAAGTGCTCATTGTATGTGCGAAACAGAAAAAAAGTACTTCTTTTTGCAGAAGGGAGTTTGTTGATTCGAGTGCTGTTCCCTATATTGTCTCCTTGCAGCATATTTGTTTTTCTTATTTATTCATTTAAAGAATATTTCCACTTTTTGGGCTGCAGCATAACTTATGTTTATTTACAAATTGGTAGCTAGCAAAAAAAAAAAAACTAGTTATTTGTTTGCTTGGGTGTATCATTTTTAAAGCCTTTTTTCTAACTCAGAATAGTTCATCGAGTCTTATTAAGCAAAATAAGTACTCGATTACTTAAAATAGTGTCATATAATTGCAATCGGAAGATCACGGTTTAGTATCTTAAGAACAATAAACTAGACAAGATGATCTATTAAAAAAAAAACTATATATTTCGTTGACTACATTTTCGATATGCAATTTTGATAGTCTTCAAATTTTTATTGGGCAGATGTAAAACACTCCAACTTTTATTTGGAGCATTCTATGTATCATACTAGGTGCCAACAAAAATTGCAACACCTAAGTCACAAAGCTGAAGTTTTGGCAACTTTGAAGTAGTAAATCATAACTACTAGTTTTCAGTAATAAATCATAACAATTAGAAAAAATCAGCAAAAAGTTATCAATAAAATTTCAAATCTGCACGATTGTTTATGCACCGTCTAACTTTGTGAGGCATGCTCTGTATGAGATGATGAATGGCATCTTGTGAGACCTCATCCAAAGCTTGCTGGAGTTGACGACGAAGTTCCAGCAAGGTGTTTGCATATGCCACACATGCTCGATTGGGTTTAAATCCGGAGAGCGAGCAGGCCAGGGGAGAAAATCTTCCTCTTGGTGTGTGAAGTTCTGAGACATGATTATCATGTCGACTTTTTACATGCAGCGAGTTGTTTTGTTAAAATTTCAGCTTTGTGACTGACCTCCTGCGAGGTGTTGAAATTTTTTGGCACGTAGATTATATTAGTAACGAAAGTAACTATTGGTTAAAATAAAGTGAAAAATCCCATGTACCTACATGTAAGTGATTTTATCTATCAAATTGAAGCTTATTTTCCTAATTATAAACGTGAATATAAACGGCGCCATTACTACGTGAACAGAATAAATATTAACAACCACTGTGGGATCGATTAGAAACATAAGAGACGCTATCGTAATACCTGAACATTTCCATCCCTACCAATGTGTAGAGGACAGTGCGAACGGTAAACAAAATAGAAACGAAAAAAGCCATCTCGGTTTACTTCATATCATTCCATTATTCATAATAGATTCGGGCTTACATTGTATTCTAGCATCCAGCCGGAGATATACAACGAATACTAATGAGAATAATGGGAGAATTTAATTAAGTTTCCCTATAGAGATAGTTCACATCGTGAAATTACAATAGGGTTGGTGCAACCCTTCGTATTGATTCTATAATAATCCATCGATACGATAAAAAAAGCATCTATATTGCGCTTATTGAATTGCAACAAACTAAAATAAAAAAAAAATATGTAGATAATATCTCAATGCAGGTACCTACATATATCGACTACATATAAGAAACCGGCTGGGTAACATTAACCTCTGCTCCAGCTAGGTCTGCATGTGGAACTTTATAAAACGTGGCCTTCGCGTTAAATCTGCCACGAATCGATGGGTACATATGGCTCCTTCTACTTACAGTACAGCGTGTAAGTTTATACGCGATGAGTGGCTGTCGTGCGTCTGCAAGCTAAAAATAGCTGCGAAATTATTACAGAAGGAATGCGAGCGAATGCATATGGTTCGTGTGTAAAAATGTTATACTTTGTACATACATTTGTGAAATATGAAAAGATATTGCTATAGGTAACGTAAAATTTGAAATAAATCTTATACTTTATTTTCCTTGCTTTCCCGTTTATAAGGTTTAGTAGTATACACTACAAATGAACTCACCTACATGTACTTAACATTCATATAACATTAATGGTTTCAATTTTATAGCGCAACAAACAAAGCGCATTTTGTTCCGGCAGTTGTTTTATGGTATTAGTTAAGCATGGATGCATTGGAGCTATTCAGCCACTCAATCATTTAGTTGTAGTGTCAAGCGGTTTTATACTAAAACAAAATATAATAATAGTCTTTATTTGCCACAAAATTATATAGAATAATAAGAAATAACGCGCAGTCAAATGTTTTTTAAACCTTTTGCGAATCGAAACATATTCAACCCATTGACAACAATTAATGTAATTTTCATACTTACTCCACAATTGCCAACTGAATTAGAAAGAACTACATAATATATTTATATGATGGGTATTTACGTAGTAAATATCATCTAGAGTTCATGGAATCTATAAATGAATTTCTATAAAATTTGATTAAGAGCTAAGATTTTCTATTTCTGCCGTTAGATGCCGATAGTTTGTCAGATGTAATTTTATTAAATTAAATTTTAATATCTGAATTGAATAATAAGAATTCACAAATAAAGGCACGTTTTAGTAAAAAAAATTGTTTATATTTTTTTGTTTAAATGTGTTAATGTGTAATTTAATTAATAAACTTGATTTTTTCTGGTTTTAAATTGATTGGATGTTTTGTAATTGAAATGTGATTTTGTTTTTCTTTCACAGTATACAGTGTGTTTAAAAAAAATTGTCATATTTTACCCAATTGTAGTACTGGTTTGGAAATAAACAAAAAAGTCTTAGTCAACATGGGTCCGCAATTCAACTGTTTTTGACATATAGTCGATTGCATATTGTTTCAGTAGGATAAAAATTTTCAAAAAAATTCTGATCGCCATGTAAATTAAACAAATGTTTATTTAAAGTAAACTAAAGAAATGTTCTACATGTCCACCGTTCATTTCAACCAAGCTCACACCTTCTATAAAGATCGACGCAATCTTTCGAAAATCCTGGAGTCCTCCGAATTTCCTCGCAACAATTTACGATTCGTGCCTGATTCTTCAAATTGTTTACAGTGTGCGTCACTAATTGTTTTAGATGCCCAAAACATAGAAGTAGAGAGGTGTCAGGTCAGGACCTAGGAGGACATGCAGTTGGTCCACCCGTCCTATCCATCTCTCGTTGTAATCTTGATTAAGAAATTTCTAACTACGATGGAAAATGCGCAGGAGCTCCATCGTGCATAAACCACATATTTAATCTGTTAAAAAGTGCACGTCTTCCAACAAAACGGTAATTCATTTCTTAAAAATCCAAGTACACTTGTCCCGTTAAACGATAGGGAGAAATACTGACCAATTAAACAGTCTCAAACATAGCAAGCCAAACATTTAGCGAAAAAAGGTTTTGGTGATGCGTTCAACAACAGCATGGGATTTTCATCTGCCCAGACGTGATTGTTATGAAATTGAATATTCCGTCTCTTGTAAACCCAGCCTCGTCACTAAATAAAATCTGAGTCGCAAAATTAGGAGTTTCGTCAGCTTTCGTAAAACAATGGACAAAAAACCCTACGAGCATCATAATCGAGAGGAGCAAGAACTTGCACGCGTTGAATGTGGTAGGATAGAGCTGCTTTCCCGCAGAATTCTCCAAATAGAGGATGACTGACGTTCGGTTCTGCGCAAGTCTTCTGGTGTAATATTGGGTTGTCTTCTACCGTCTCAAAATATCTAATTCTACTGCGGGAGAAGAAAACTGATCTAGGTCTACCAGAACCACCATTATTTTTAAATGAACCAGTTTCGGACACCGGATATGAAGTCTTGAGAAAATCTTATCACTCGGTAACAACCGATTTGGAAATTCTTCGGCATACATACGCCGTGTGGCGTAGGCGCCAGTGGCATCACCATTCGCACGACCGTACATAAAATGCATATCGGCCATTTCTGCATTTCGTACTTCACATATTTGAGAACAAAACAAAATTGACGCAAATGATAAATAATGATGACAGATGTCTGAACAGAACTAATTTTAAGTCACAATCAGTTGTTTGACAAAGGGAACTATTCTCAAAACCGAAAAATGTTTTTTTTTATTTAAAATATGCGATCGACTATATGTTCAAAAACAGTTGAATTGCGGACCATGTTGACTAAGACTTTTTGTTTATTTCCACCATTATAAATGTTGGGTAAAATATCCGACAACCTTTTTTTAACACACTGTACATAATATACAAAGGTCTCTCTGTGTGTAAATCTTAACTTACAGCGGACATATCCATAGGTCATGATAACATACCTGGATTTCTGGTACGGAGGGTGTTTATTTATTTTTTTGAACCACTTGCTGTATGTAATCTTTAATTTAGCTATAGGTACTAGTGTTCCCTAGGTTTTGGAGAACAGTTAGAATGACCTCCTGTTTTTAAGAAAGGAGACAAATCTGATATGCACAATTATAGGCCAGGTAATATTTAATCGAATTTTGCAAAAAAATTTGAAGGTATTTTATACAATCAGATGTCCTTCGTGATCAACCCATATCTATCAATAAATCAACACGGATTCATACCTGGAAGATCAACCACAACTTATTTAATTGTAGCGACAATTTATCAGCGAAACTTAGGATAATCGTCAACAAGTCGATGTTTACACAGATTTTACAAAAGCGTTCAGCAACATTAATGGTTAATATTGATTGAGAAATTATCAAAGTATGGGTTTAGGCCTCACGTTGCGAATTTTATGAAGTCTTAATTATTTAATCGTACATGCTATGTTTCTTACAACGGCTTTAACTCTAGTGCTTTCGTTGCTACTGCAGGTGTCCCGCAGGGATCTCATCTAGGACCTCTTTTATTTAATGTTTACGTAAATGATTTATTACCTTCACTTAGCGGTCATTTCGCTGAGCATGCAATACCGCGGAGTGATCGGATATTCATGTGTCTCTCATGCTTTATGCTTTCTCTATCTAGATTAATAGCGCAGACATGTATTTTATGATCGGTGTTAATTTTCCTTTTCTAGCATTGCCTTGATATAATTTAAACTAAACATTAATGGCTATTTGCACCGGTTATACTTAAGCTCAACTTAAGACATAAGTAGATCCTAAAGTATGAATTCGTTTTGCACCGCTGTTTAAGAACCAGTTAAGTGTTATTCAAAATAAGCCGAATATTTGCCCGGCTTAAGGTCCAGTTAACCTCACTTTTAGTTTCAAATGACAAGTATTGCGGCAGTGAAAGAAGACTTTTATTTGTTGTATTACGTGTTTTCGAGGTGTTTTATTTATTGTTGTGGGATATTTATTATTTTACATTTTTGAAACAAATGGCACGTAATATCTAATAAATAACATATGTTTGGAGATTATGATGAATGGACGAGTTAAATATAATTTTTGTGGTATACCTAGACAAGTAATGAAAGGGAGAATATTTTCATACGTTTGACGAACTTAAATTTTTCGGCGATTTGGGTAACCAAATGTACAGCATTATTTATACTAAACCTGATTGAAGTGAAATTGAATATCCTGGATGTGTGAGTAGGTATGAAAAATAATTTTAAGTTTACCATGTAACTAAGACGAAATAACCATTCTATGACCCACATGCATACTGTGTTTATTTTATCTAATTAGACAACAATTTTTAGCAATAATAGTGTGCTTTATGATCAGCTGTTAATATTCCTGAGACTGACCTGACAACATAATTGAAAACTCTGGAAACTCGTATCAAAGAATTAAAAGTCAAAACATTCTCCTTCTTTCTGTGTGTTTCTGTCAAAAACTTACAAGTTACAAGTCACTTTCAGGATGTACTTGACACTGTTGCCATCCGTTTTCAATACTTAGTAGCTTTTATTCCTAGTTTCGACGGTACAAAACATATTCACCTTAAGGTTCACCTTAAGCTGGGCCTCTACTTAACTAAGTTTGTTACTAGGGAAAACTAGTGCAAATAACTGTAAATCAGAGATTCTACTTCTCAAATAATGATACATCTTTTTTTGATTCACATGAATCACTGTGATTCTCATTATCATATCGCTATTTAATAAAAGCAACAAATAACAACACAATTATACCGTTTCCCGCCACATTTTGACGACTGTATCTTCACTATATCGATGTGTTAAACCCCCCGTCCATAGAGGAAACGTTTATATCATCGCAACGGCGTACGCAGCAGTGACCGCGGGCGCCAATCTACCCTAGCGCGATAAAATTCAGATATGCCGCTAATCAATATTCAAAACTGTAATTAACTGCGAAAAACTATACATTATCCAATTTCGTGCAGTGCGTAAACATATAACGGCCGCTGATCAGATTCGTTCGATCCGCGGCCGAACTATGGAATGCCAAAATAAATGCTGGACGTGCGGACGAGAAACGGCTGCGGTCATGGCGGTCGCGCGCACGCAGGCCGTAATCAGGACGGGTGCGCGTCCGCCTCGCCAATAATCCATTTAATCAGCGAATATCCGGACGGCAGAATATTGCGCCACGGGAATTCGCATCGCCGTGTCCAGGGCGAATTTGATGGTTGCATTATTAATTGCGACAAACCCAGTTATCTGCACGCGAGCTTTAGATTTTGCTATACAGCGTGTTTAGCAATTAGGGCATTTCTCTATAACTCGTAAACAGTGACAGATATATAGGAAGAAAAAAGTTTTTATATGTCGCGACTAAATGTCGCGCCCTTTTGCTCAAGGGTTGGGGGTTTGAGCTACTCGCTGCTTGGATTTATGTTATAAATAGGGAATATTAAAAAGTATTACCTTCCGTGGGGCTGATATTATATTGAAAACTTTTAACAATTTATTCCTCTTTATTTACAACGCACGCTTCGGAGATCACAACCTGAATTGCCAATACCTCGTCGCTAATCCCCTCGCGAGCGCGATGCTCGCAAATCGCTGACGAGGTTCCGGTAATCCGATTGTCATCTCTGAACACATCTTTTTCTTAAATCTAACTTATTTCTATGTAGTGGAACTTTCCGTGACATTACGAGGAAGGTGCCTTCGTTCTACCCGATGGAAGATGTTGCAAAGTAAACCTAAAGCAAGCTACTAGTTAAAATACTCTCTTAAGAAAACGTTACTTCCACCTCTTAAGTCATTTTCGTTTATCATAGGAATTAAGATGTTACAAACGTTGTGTGCTATACAGTCTAACTCTATTTAGTGTTTTAACCAACGTCATTGATATGTCATACAAGTTAAAAGACAATCTTTTCTGATTTGACTATTTTTTCAAGTATTGCTATGAAAAAGAAGCAAAGTTTCCGCTTGCGCTCGCAAAAAAGAACAAAGAGTAATTTCATAATGTGACAGAATAGAGATACCTATTACTCCATTGTTTAAGTAACAATATTTAAAATAGTGCATCGTTTCCGGTTTTTATCATGCCACATAATTAATTCTTGGTCTTCTAACACGCCCAAAATGTTCAATTAATAACGTCTTCATCAGAAAATTCCAGTAGATTCGTTAATATCAGAGTGACATCAGATGTCACAAACAATTATTTTAAGGTTATGTATTATGGTTATATTCAATTTGAGGGAGATATTAAAGTTTGAGCTTCGTACATAACTCCGCTTAAAATGAAACAATTTTTTGTTCGGTTCAAGATTCAACTAATGAGGGACCACTAGTATACGGTTTGAACGTAAAATTCGAACGTAAACTCAAAATCGAATTTTGAATCCAATACTGAAAAACCGCGCATAAGATATCCTTTTCATACGGTTTTTAATTTGACACCGAAGTATCGATTTGATTCATACGGACAAAAATCGATGACGTTGGTTAAAACATAAAATAGACAGATAGTATATGTTTATTTTTATGTTTTAAGTATGCTTCCGTATAGGATACATATGAAATTATTGTGGTGAAAGATTTTCCGTAAATATCTGGCTTGGAATTTCAAACCTCCGAGTTGTTGGACCAATATTTCTACCGAATCGTCTAAATGGAATTGAGTACGTTAACGTTTTAGAAGAAGTACTGGATAATATTCCATTGACTCCCAGACGCAACATTTTATACATGCATGACGGTGCACCTTCTCACAATTCCAGAATTTCGAGGGATTGGCTAAACGAACACTTTCCGAATCAGTGGATAAGGCGTAATGAACCAATAGCATAATCAGCAGGATGAAAGATGGTTTTTGCAAGTGGAAACTAGTAATTAAATCTTAATATATATTTTGAACGAAGGAACGAGTTTTTTTATTCTTTTCACCTTACAATATTTATCAATGATTGGGTACTTAGAACATTATTATTTAAATGACCACTGTTTTAACAGATGGAGTAGAAAAGGTGGTTCGTTTAGATGGCCGGCAAAGTTACCAGATTTGACTAAACTTGATTTTTTCCTGTAGGGATATGTAAAGAGTTTCTTTACCGTCAGCCTCCAACAATTGTAAACGAGATGAAGGTTAGGATCAGAAACGCGTTTGCCAGTGGCCACGAAGAAATTCTGCTGAATGTAAATACATCTGTTGTTAGAAGAGTTTAAATGTGCGTTAGACAAAATGGCCGTTGTATCAAAATCTTGTATCCTAATTAATTTTTTAAGTATTATTAGGCAGGATTAATTGTTTATTTATTTTTCGATATTTTTGTAATTTTCTTATTAAATATTTATTCTCTGGCCATAATTTTCACAATCGTCGCTTACTAAGATTACAAATATGACTACAATAATGAAAAATTAATAAAAATTCGAAAAGTAAAAGAGATAGACATAGGATATGTTTAACAAAAATCAAAGCACTTGTTAATAGGAATTTAATGATGCAAACATATACAGGGTGTTCTATTAAAAAAGTAAGATATACCCATTTGAAGTTGACTGAGTTTGCTCTTTAGTGACGAACACCCAGTATATTTAAATCCAACTATAAACACAGTTGCCGGTATAAGTAGGTCCATACTAAGACATTTCCAAATTTGATTCACTCTAAGTGGTAATTAAATTTATTACAATCGCTTTTCTCAAATACCTATGTGAACCTGGCACCCGACTTTTGAAAAATTAACTTTTTTTCATGGATAATGTTAGTATTTCGTTTGTAGTTCCACAAAGGTGAAAGCGGATTTTCGAAATCTCATCTTATTAACAAATTCAGCTTCAGACAGTTTGTTTAAATTATAGCCATTTGTTTATCTTTGAACTACAAACGAACGGAAAATCACTACAAACAACTATAAACGATTCTAAAGGGAACTACGAAAGCGGATTTTCGATATCTTAAAGTCCGGTGTGCGACTATTTTTTTTGAGGTCCTTAATTATTAATGGGTGGAACTACAAACGAAATTATTGTTACTACAAACAACTACAAACGAAATACTAACATTATCCATGAAAAAAAGTTAATTTTTCAAAAGTCGGGCGCCAGGTTCACATAGGTTTCTCGAACAGAGCAACTGGGGGTATCGTATTAAAAAAATGAAAGTTGAAGAGTGTACCGATGTTACAAAACAAACACCCTGTATAGAGGTGCTTGAATAAATAGAGCGAATGTACAAGCAGAGATTCCTATACTAATACTAAACGCTGGAAGATGTAAATATGGAAATATTTCCACAATATCGTGTTTAATTCAAACCTAATGCTCGCTGGCATGCGTAACGTTCGTGGAATCAGCTAAATCGGGTAAAATTGAGTGAAAACGCATGAATTGTGAATGCATTCCGATCTATTGTGGCCCCGATATATGGATGGAAATTAGAATGCGGTCGCGAATCTGCGAATAAACGCTTCCGTTGTTATAAAATCGAATGTCATTCGCAGTCATCCGGAGTTAATTGAAAAGCTGTTTGTTCCGCTAATTGGCCCGTCGGTCGATTTGCGCTGAATACGGGTGAATGCAACGATAGACAGTGTAGATGTATGTATACCATACAAAGCAACCGTTAATAAAAATAATATCGAAACATCTCTTTTTTAGAAAATGTTAGAAAAATAAGTAAATACACAGAGAAAAAAAGGTTTGCTAAAGGAATACTATGTCACATATACGATTGAACTAATATAAACTGTTTCACTCAAAAGTTTATCGTCGGTAAATCAGTGTTTTTTTTCTATTTAAAGCAGAAAAATGGCTTTCCGTCATAATTTAGAAGTGCTGTTTTAAGTATATTAGAAGATTATTTGAAACAAAAAATTTGTTCCTTTTTGACTTTAAATGCAGGACACTATTATGTAATTGAAATGAGCTTATATTTCACTGGATATTTTAGTTCAAATCTAAGACAACATGTAAGAGGACTTAGGCCCCTGGCACATTTTTTTTATTATTGCAAGGAAATACGTAAGTGTATATACTTAATGTGAAAGTGATGATCCAAACATTAAAAGTACTGGTAATAATTCAGAACACGCGAATATTCCAACATTGTTAGATAAATGGAAATGTAACCCACAAACCATGCCAAAGCATTTTAAAAGTCTAATATATTTTTAATGTGCTGAATTCCATGCATTAATTTAACTTATTACTAACATATAGATTACTTATACACTGAAAAACTATTTTATTTGCGGCGACAAAATATATTTTGTCAAGAAGAACAATTAATTCAACAAGATATTTAGTTATTGCAAATAAACTAATATTAAACCCAATGTTGCAGCAACAACAATATTTCATTATCAAAGAGTTTAATTATCTCAACCAAATTATTTGGTAAAGACCTGTGACTACATCACTTTGTTGTTTTAACGAAATATTTTAAAACGTTTAACGCTCTCTACTTTATACACATTTTTTTTTCTTTTCGGAGTGCCAATTCGGAACATCCCTGCCTATTTTCTTGCAGCAGTTTTCTCTCCATGTAGTATGGCAAATTCGTAAAATGCTTATGTGTTGTACAGAAATTGTCGCGGAGATGGCGCTTCCCGTATTTCATTCAAGTAACAGAACTTATTTCGGACAAATAGCGTGGCAAATATAATTATAATATATTAGTCTGGTATATTTACCAGATAATCATTTAAAAGGAGCCCTAGATATTGGAATGACGACTCCCATTCATTGCACGTTAAGGTGGTGGAGTGTTGATCCCTACGACCAAGTCGAAATACGCAGGCCAAAAACGCTTGGCATTTACATCTTTATCAGCATGTCGTCGTCTATATATGATAGATATGGAGATATTGATTTTTTTATTTTTTTGAGAAACAAATGAATCGGTTATCATTTTTATTTCAATTAAAAATAATCACGGCATTTTAAGTTAACGAAGTGTGTTTATTTAAAGCAAAATATTTCTCGCCATTTACTCAAACAAATGCGTTGTTAAAACAAAATAAGATTCGTTAAATTAAATATTACGCAGGTAAGCGCTATCCTAATCTTTCGAAATTATTTAGTTTCTTTGATTAAAAACTACCAAAAGATATACACAATATAATTGTTCGAACTGTTCTTATGGTTGCAATGAATTTAGCATAGGTTCCCCGTAATTTCTACTTTTTGTTGATTCAGTTCATATAGTAAAATATTTGTCTAAGATCAGCCAGCGGCAAATTTTCTAAATATGCATCTTCAAAATTTTGTAATATATTATAATAACGTTCACCTACAAAGAAACAATCGTGGTTATCTTATGATTAAAAATTACTTACTGATGCTTGCCGTTTAAATTTTCTTCATAGAAATGCAATGCCACCACACCATCATTCCTTACTGCGCAAAAAAAACGTTAAATTGCCAGCTTTCCTGGAAATTTTGCATTCTAAATACGTGTGGATTCGAATCACTCCAGTAATGCGAATTGTGCCGGTTAAATATACATTTTTTTGTAAATTTGGCTTCGTCCGTCCAGATAATGTTATTCAAGAACAATGGATTCTCTTGAGATCATGTTAAAACAAATTCGCAAACATTCACTCTTTTTGGAAAGTCAATATCTTTAAGTTGCTGAACCATGGAAAACAGGCATGGGCGAAATTTATGTTTGCGCAGTATTCTGTGTATTGAGCACCTAGATAATCCTGATTCTAGTGCAGCTTGTCTTAAAGACATTGTTGGATACGCTGTGAAGTATCCCAAAATAACGATTTCCATGTTTGCATTATTAACAATAGGTTTATCTTTTTGAATTTTTGCCTTAACCGATCCGAAGTTTTTAAAATTCTGTATTATTCGCTTAACTGTCTTTGGTGACGGTTTCTGCTTTTGAGGATACCTCAAAACCAGCAAAGGTATCACATGTTCTTGTTATCACTTTATTGCATTCTCCATAAATAATAAACAAATTTAAATAATCTTCGTTCGTATAATTTAACCGTGCCGGCGTTGTTTATAATTGACAACTCAGTGACATTTCATCAATGCTGAATTGTTTGCCGAATGGTCATGACTTACTTAGATATACCAAAGCAAGATGACATTTTAAAAAACACATAAGCTACCTTCTTACACCATACATACATATTTTAGTAATTATCTTAAAAAGTACCCATTTTAGACGGGTAATGAATATGACTTTATTTTGTATTTTTATAAGGACAGTTTGATAAGAAAGAGAAGAGTAGGTAGTTGTATTTAAAAAAAAAGTTTGACACTTTTTCAATTCGAAAGTTTAACTGTAATTTTCGGACACGCTGTATAATGTTTTCGAAAAATTCATTTGGTTTCGGATGCTACCTTATACGGTCAACAATTCTACAAATTTCCAATTTTCCAAGTTAAATAGCTTTGCAGTTATAGAAGTTCAGATGCACTCGTTCATCTGTCAAAAATTTAAAAAAAATGCAAATATTTCAAATATGGTTGAAAATAACAACATAGTTGTTTTAACACACTTACTTTAGATTTGAACGAAGAATCAAAAATGTAATAATAATAGGGTGTTCCATTTAAATAACAAAAGTTGACAGCCACTTCCGGTACAACTGGATGCGCTAGATTATTAAAAATATTTTAGTTCAATAGCGCAGGTCGGCTATAGTATACAGCGAAATTTTCAGAATTTTCCAATGTATACTCTTTCATATATCAATCGATGCAGTTCGTCGTGGGACACCCTGTATAGTAGTTTCAAACATACAGATATGTTAATTTAAATAAAGATGAGGTTCAGTTTTACGTCGCTGTTGGCTTAAACTGTCAAAGCTGATATTATTATTCGCAACAGTAGGATATGGTTAAATATCAAACAAATAATACTCTTGAAGTAACAGAAATGATTGGACTGAATTCAATCACGTCCGCATTTCCAACGAACGCATACTTTTGCTTGAATCCTGAACAAATGAGTTTGTCAAAGAAAATTTATCATCTGTTTCCTGAATAGGGAACTTATGTTGTGATTAAAACAACGCATAATATTTAAAGGGATTGTACACCTTTCTAAGTGTATAAAAGATAACAAGAAAAACTCGAGAGAGTATTGTGAAGATTGAATGGAACATACTATAGACTGCTATGAATATATGACATTTTCGGAAAAGAATGATCATTTCCTCTTGTAACACCGAACTCACGCATTGATTTAAATATATTTCACCCAAGAAAAGAAATGTGTTTCCAAATCCTCAACATCTCCAAACGCATGCACACTTCCAAAGTTATATCATTATAGGAGGATTGGAACGAGTCCGGGAAGAAAAAAAAAAGTGAATATAGACTCGCACGATAATCCAACAAAATCCACTTTATTGCCGTGTATCACGCGCGTGTTCCCCATTCGAATATACCTCCCACACGTCCAAAGAGCTCGAGTAAAAAAAAACATTCGGCACGTCCGAATCAGGGGGGAGCGAGAATAAAATATTTACGCGTCAGATTATTCCGAACGGACGCGATTGCGATGAATAGGGAAGGAAAAACCGGAAAAAGCGCAGCGGAGCGGCGGTGATTTCCTCTTTTCTACCTTCGAGAGATATGTATCGATCTCCGACGTGCTGCATAAGCTCGCAGATTATTATACGGTTTGGTGGTTGCGCTGTCGTTTCACCACAGTCGCTGTTGCCGCCGCCGCGCCGGATCTTTTATTGAATACCGTCCAGACGGTTTGGTTGGTCGGCTGTGGGGTATCGGTTTCGCGTTTGGCTCGTATCCAATGGGCCGTTGCGCCAGTGGCGTTCTTAATTTTCTTGTACTAGAACTGGAGAAAGGTTTTGAGAAACTGTTACCTTTAAGTAGTAAAGGAGATTATCAAAGTCGTAATCTAGAAGACTTATTGGCTTTGACTGATGACTTGAACTTATATATTTTGTCACAATGAAATTACCAAGACGTAACATGGTTATGTCCCTTTTAGATAAGAGCTATTCTTTAACAAACCGCACATCTAATTTAACCTAACATTTTAGAATCGGCAGAAATTGCTTTTACAGCTAATATACATAAGAGATCTAGAGAGAGTCCGAAGTCTAATGATAATTAAATAACAACTAGTATAAAACTCAATCACTAATGCAAGATATTGGCTAACAAGCTTCGGCTAAAAGCCATCATTTTGTCTTTTGATTCTGACAAGACTCTGATGATGGCTTACAGCCGAAACTAGTTAGTCAATATCTTACACTAAGTATTGAGTTCCATACCACTTGTTATTTATTTCTCATTAAATTGATTATAATCATTGTTTCTGTTACCAAGCAATGTATACGAAACTCATTGGGATAATTAGATAATACAGGGTGTCAACGAAATTATGAATTTAATTTAATTTAATTTTTGTGTAGGATAAGTCAAAAATAAAAGTAGGTAAATTACATTAGGTTTATCTACATATAGTAAATAACTCAAAGTACTCCTCGATAGAATAAATACAGGATGACAGTAAAAAGCTTTTAATATGCCGTTTAAACATGTTAACCGATATTATATTTTGATATTTCTGAGGGAGGCTTAAAAGTTTCAAACCAAAACATTGGGGAATTTTGGTAATATTCGAGAATGTTTAGGCGGCGGAATTTTGCTTTGACCTAGTGTTATGTGCTGAAATTACTCATTCCGTGAAATTACCTCTGTTCGCATAAACGTAATTAAGAGTTCGTATACAGGGTATTCCACGTACTGGTTCATAAAAGTTTAGACATTCTACTAATTACTTAATTTGAGATATTTGGCACCAATATCTGTGCGATCAAACTAAAATGTAAAATACTTTAACCAAAATATCGCTCCGGTGACCGAATTGATGTCAACTTTCTTATTTTAAATAGATGATATAAATTTTTATTCATTTTTGATTTACACTTAAATACGTCAGTTTCATTAGCTATTCCTATAGCTACCATGTGCCTTTTGAGTTATTTAAGTTTCTTCTCTGTTTTTTTAGTCATAATCAATCATCATTGAGAATTATATATCGTTAATACTGCAAGTAGAGACTCAATTGCATTTATGAATGTAGATATACTCTAAGAAACGGAAGCACACTTTACTTCTAACATCAGGTGTTCAAAACTGAGGAACAAAATGAATAGTTCAAAATCAGACTCATTTTTTAAAATGAACACCTGTTATTAATTCGGAATTAGAAGTAAATATCATCCCCATCACTTTATATCACATTCCTATACCTATCTTTAAAGAATTGAGATATGAGGACTTTTTGTTAAAACACACCTAAGTAGCCCTATCTTAAATGTTTGTAGCTGGCTCGAAAGGATTCACTTCAAATCATGATTTTTTTGAATACATCAGAATGTCTGTTCGAATAGTCATTTCTATTAATATGCGTTGTACGAAGTGTATAACAAAGAATACATATACACTTTGGTTAGTCAATGAATTTGACTAATACCATTCAGAGCCAGCTACAAACACGCAAAGATAGGCCGACTTAGTCTGTTTAACAAAAAGTCGTTCATATCTCAAAATCTATTAAGATAGGTATAGGAATCGATATAAAGTGATAGGGGATGATATTTACTTCTTAATTCCGAATTAAAATACGGGTGTTCTATTAAAAAAAAAAAGAATACTTAGTCCTTTAACAAAAAGTCGTTCATATCTCAATCTATTAAGATAGGTATAAAATGTTCATATAAGTGATACGGGATGATGTTTGCTCCTAATTCGAATTAATACAGGGTTCTATTTAAAAAAAATTAGTTTTCTGCTTGAAAAATGTCCTTTGTTCCTCAATTTTGAACACCCTGTATGTTAGATTGAAGTGTGCTTACCGTTTCTTAGAGTATATCTACATTCATACATAGCAAATTTGGAGTCTCTACTTGCGGTATTAACCGAGATATTAATTTCTCAATGATGGAAGATTAGACTGAAAAAAAAAAAAATTAATACTAAAACGGCAACAGTAAGATAGGAGTAGCTAAATGACTGACGTATTATAGTTGTAGAATCCAAAATGAATAAAAATAGATATTCATTTAAAATAAGAAAGTTGACTACATTCCGGTCAACCGGAAATGATATTTTGGTTAAAGTATTTTACATTTTAGTTCCAATCGAAAGATACTGTGCCAAAATCCAAATATAATTAATAATAGAACATCATAAAACTTTAAAGAACCAGTACGTGGAATACCTGTATGTGTA